>JANHGB010023382.1:0-34547 GCA_026283785.1 Coracopsis vasa
CAAGTGAGGACAGTGAGAACATGTGAACTCTGACCCATTTATTTTTGCTGGAAGATGGAGCAAATGTAAGAACAACTGTCTACATTTATTGTGACATCAGCATCTATAATATAAGGAGGACAGACTGTTAATACTGTATGCAAGGAATCGTACAGTACAGAAGTACATCACATTTTGACATGCATATTGGATGTGTGTGTGAGCAGTGTTCCTAAATAGCTGATTTTTTTTTTTCTTTTCCACCAAGATAAGAGAGTGAAAGGAATCAGACTTACCATAAGCCAAGCAGTATGAAAACATGAGGGGAAAAAATAACTTATTTATAAAGGAAGACATTAATCACAGTGAGAGCTAGCTGGCTAAAGCAGAAACACTAACTGCCAGTTTCAAAACATTTAATATCTATGTGGTTATAGTCTATTTCATTCTTTCCTTTTTGTATTAGAGGCTTTTCATCAAGACTAGTATCTGATGCCTATGCTGAACTATTTTACTATGTGGTAGAATAGAAATGTAGTTTGTTTCTTCTTTTAAAAATGTGTTCAAGAATGTAGAAGACAATTTTGTTTCGACAAATGGGATATTCAAGGGGAAAGTAGCAAATGTCAAGAAAAGAGGAATAGTATGTTGAAGGATTGGCTGACATCATTTGTAGGAGTGTTATTAACCATAGTAATTTGTTGTGAAACAGATAAGCATTTTATTTATGCATATTTGACATAAAATCTCAAATGTTGTCTTGAATGTTCAAGTGTATCCTTTAATCTCTGGTAATGTATATGTACCTAAATAATAGACATACATAACTTTCTAAAATTTTGTCTAGCACTCACAAATATAAAATATAGTGGGCCTAGTGTTTTCCTCAAAACTTGGACACAGTAATGTGTCCAGCATATTTTTAGTCGGTAGCATATATACAACATAGGCCTGCTCATACTTGCTGTAAAATCTTTAAGAGCACTTTTTAAAAATTAGATGTGTTGTGGGTTTTTTGTTTTGTTTTGTTTTTGTTTATATCTGGTTTGGTAACTTTCAGAACAATGGACATCCCTGAGTCTGTCTTTGTCGGAAGACAGCTTCTTTCTGTGTGAACATGAGAAAAGAAGGGGAAAAAAAAGCCACCGGTGTCCATTTGCTGTTTGGTTGTTGGTTTTGGGTTTTTTTCCCCATAACCAAGGGGCTCAAACCACTGAATATTGTTTCCAAAATCAGAATTTTATTTTAAAAGCAAATCTTAACGAGATAATATGGATTTATATCAGCTGCTTACAGTATTTATAACATCATAAGTAATCAGAAGAACAAATAATGCAAAGTATGACCTTTAGAAACCAATAGAAGTGAGCTAGGTAAGCTAATAACTTTAAAGTGTCTTTCCATTCATTTTTTTTATTTTTCACCAGTATAGCATAGAAAAGCTATTGTTGTGAATGCTGTCATGTTAATATTATCACAGACATTTTACTGTTTGTTTTTGATTGACTATACTTTATAAAAATAAATATTTTCTGTTTAGTTTTACCTTTTCATCTGGTTTTTCACTAGTTTCACTTTCCTCTACTGAAGTAAAAGTCCAGTTTCTCTGGCACTTGAACATTATGTAGCTCTCATCAAACCCTCTGTTTTAGTATGGAAATGATTGCTAAAACTTCACATTTTCCTTCTCTCAGCTTCAGGCGGACAAGCTGATGGCTCGTGAAGAAAAGCACATAGCCCACTGGGAGGAATTCATGAAAGAACAAGAAAGCAAAAGAGCAGAGGTGGATGAAGAGCACAGAAAAGCTATGGAGCGCCTCAAAGAGCAGTATTCTGATATGGAGAAGGAACTGGCCAAATACGCTCATTTTTAAGACCTTTCTTTTTTAATAATGCTGGGTTTGTGCCAATACTCAGTTGCTTCTGACTTAAATTGCAATTCTTTTGGAAAGCTGGAACACAGAAGAAAAAGAGCTTCCTCTACAGGTTTGGTGTGGGAAGAAAAGGTTTGCATACTTTCAACTTAAGTGCCTATCTATGCTTGTTTTGTTCAGGGCAGGTGGAATGCCAGTATTTCTTCGTTTGTTGGAAGGTGGAACTGGAAATTACATTGCGTGACTACATCAGCTCAGGGAATTGCAGACTGGAATTCTCTCCCATCTGCAGAGACTATCGTATCATTCGGGAAGAGAGAGACTAATGTAACATTAACTAGACCAGTGTGCAGCCTCAGGTCTTTCCCAAAAAGTAGGTATAATAGGTTCCAGCCATAGTTAGCTGAGAATTCATTGGGAAAACCATAAAGCCCTTTCATAGATTTCAGGAAAACCAACTTCTTTTACAGAATATTTTATTCTGAAGCTTTAGCAACTCTCGACAGAGTTTTAAATCCAGTTCTAATTCCAGCTTTTGGGTTGTATGTTCAGTATTATGAAGTAGAGTTGAGATTTCGATGGGTTTTTGCTAACATAAAAATGACTAAGTGAGCTTGGACAACAGTTTCTTTTCTCTCCCTGTAAATGTCTCAGGCCTCTCTTTTTAAGCTTTACTGTTCTAAGCAAAGCCAAAACAAGCTCAAAAGTAATCAAGAGAAACATTGGTCTTTGTATTAGCTTTGTAGCTAGTACAGTATTTACCTTAAATATTTGACATGTTATTGGTTTACTTAGGATAAGCTTGTCAGAACTTTATAAAGCAATTGAGGAAAGATTTTTGTTTCTTTATCAGTATAACAAATGAGCACATTAGTGGTAAAATACCTGTAATACTGATCTGCTTTCTTACTGTTACTCTTACAGGGTGTACGAAACTCCTTTTGCTTTCTTTTATTTACAACTTGCAGTTAACAGCAGTGTAACTGAAAAAGTTAACTTAAATCAGTTCATTAACCAAGCAAAATGAGACATAGTCCCTTAATGAAATATGCTGCAAGCTAACCGTTAGTACAGGAAATATCTTTCCATAATTTAGCTGATGTCCAATATAGAATGGAAACAGGTAAAAATAAACAGAATTTACACTTTACCTGTATTGCGACAGTAATATGCCAACAATGGTTGCTTGTGTAAGTTTATGGCTTCGTGTCAAGGCTCCGTTCCTGGCAGCCTGTTGATAGTGTGATTAAAGTTAGTAGAGGAGATGGAATAAGTATTTGAGATTTCTTTCAATAACACTGAATTCCTGCCAAGCTGCTCTGCCTGCTACTGTAGGCCCAACAGCTTCATCAATCATCATCGTGTATCTGGACTGGAAAGAGGACTTGCCGACGCTGGGGCATGCTGGAATGTTGTTAATTCTCTGTTGTGGATGGAAAAAATGTAGATGTCTCAAAAGTATCCCACACATGAAAAATAGGAAAGCCTCTTTTAGAAAACCCCTATTTGAATAGAAGGTGACTTCTGTAATATTTTTCAGCTTATGTACCCACGATGAATGTTGTAACGAAGCTCAGACTTTAAAAAGTTAGTTCTTTCCTGTCTTCAGAATTGGGGGTGGAATAGTTTTGATTGTTTTGAGCACAGACTGAAAACGGCTTCTCTCTTGGAAGATTATTTGATGTATATGTGCTCAAAGCCCACATATCTTTACAACAAAATGCATTTAATTGCTTACTGAATTAATTTTTACTTTTGCACTGATAATTTTTATTAAGATTTTGATATCTAATTAACTGTACACTGGAGCTGTAGATTTTAGTATTTCACCAATTTGAGGGCTCTTAAGCAATGATTACAAGTGTTGCAAGTTGGATATTCACTGGAAAATAAACCTGTATTTCCAAAATTTTCTGGGATACGTGCTTCTTATTCTTTGGAAAGCTTTTAAATACCAACACTAAAAATGTGTTAATCTTTTAGAATGATACAGGTATTTTTATACTGAAGATTATTTGAAAACACTCTTCTTCATAGTCTGTATCTGCTTGTTGGCCCACTCTTATTCATTGTGGGGACTGTCTGAAAACTGTGTTGCTGAAATTCTTTATTCAGAAACTTTCACCTTTTTTGTATGATATGCTGGAGGTTTTAAGGTACTTGGAAATGCTTCATTGTCTTTGAAGCAACTTGCCAACATTTAGAGAAAAACCTATTTTTTTCTGTCCAAATGCTTAAACTCCAACTCCATCTCCACTGCCCTGCCCCCCCCAAAAAAAAAACAAACCAAAAACACTGATGTGTCAAAACTGAACATTATCTAATGGATAAAAATGATCCATCTTCAGTAGTTTTTTAGCAAGGTTGGGACTATGGTCTGTCTGGACACAATAGTTCCACAGTGGGACTCTTTTTGTGAGATTCAAATTCTTATTATTCAGTAGTCTCTGCTGTACAGGAGAAATATAAAAATTAGTAATTTAAAAGTTGGGTTTATGTCATTGGTGCATGAAGAACATGTTTTACCTTGCAATATTTACATGACTGAATTTCATATTTTTTTAAAAGTCTTGAGAATTTATTTAATCCCTCTTAAAAGCTATAGAAGTTTGCACTGGATTCCAATAGGAGCTAGAAAAGATCCTCCACACATAACTTCTAGCATGGCAAGTGAGTTTTGCAGTCTATCTTTGTGCCAGACTATGTGTAGAACTTTTCACTTAACTATTGGTGCTATTTATTATACTGAACAGTAGGTTTAACTGTTCTTCTTTGTAGCTGCAGTGGGTTTGGGTGTCATATAACAGCATATTGGAATATTTTCTGAAATATTTTCTTTGTATTTTTATTCTAATGGATACATAGCAAGTAACTGGTATCTTTCTTGGAACTGCTATAGAAGATCTACTACTGCTGTAGGGATAATAAGAAACTGAGGAACTGAAGAAATACTTAATGGCTTCTTTTGTTTTTAACTGCCTTGTTTTAACAAGATATGGTGTTCTCCTTGGAATGTTATATCTAAGTCCTATCACATTTTTTTTTGATCTTAGAAAGCTCATTTACTTGCTCTTACTCTTCTTTCTATCCTGACACTGAGCAATACTTTTTGTAGAAAAATTCCATAACTACAGCTGGAACATTGCATCTTCTCTGGTATTTTAATTTATGGCTTGTTAAATCTTTCCTCAAAAACTGTAGAGGGTTGGTTTTTTTTGGTAGTCAAATTAAATAGCAAATAGATGGCATAATCAGCCAATAAATTGAATCATATATAGTTCACTCCTAAGTAGAAAAGCTTCCTATGTGTCAGGGCTATGGATTTTGAGTTTTCTAAATATTCTCCAGTAGGTGTCAGTGCAAGCCTGAGAAGAAAAGTTAGAAAGCCTTTTTCATGAGGTATAGCATGTGAATACTTATGTTCAGTTGTAATACAGTATTTTGTGTAAGTACAACACATTTTGTGCATCAAACCACACGCTTTTAAATAAAAAATGTTATTTACCCACAGCATTTTGCCCTTTTAGTTCTCAAAAAAGTTTACGAGTCACTCATAAAATTATGTATAATTAAATATTATAATAATAATTATTACTGATTTGAACAGTGTTGTCCACAATACTTACGTGTTCTAATTAAGATTTGTTATAATCAGAAGTTAGACCCAGTGTCGGAGATTAAAACCTTCATTGGTGTTCAGTTAAGTGGATCAGGTTTTTTGAAGGTTTGAGGCAAAAAGTTTATGCTTTTTGATAGAGATTGTGCCATAATAAAGAAACGAGGACTTTTGACAAAAGTTTTGTGACAGAATTGCCGTACTTAAAGTGCACTTTTAAACAGGCCAGTTATTTTATTTGTTTGTAATGGAATGAACTTTTCAGAGTAATAAAGATGCAGTAGGCTGAGTGCTGTTGGTCTAGTTACGGTCTGTATGTCAAGATACAGCAGAATCTGCAGGAAGATGGGATTGCAGCTGCTGTAGTAGGATTTTAATGAATAACACAACTTTCATGGATAGTTTAGTCATAGTATTATTCAGAAATTCCAAGTAACACAGACATTTAAAAGAAGGGAGAAGTCAAAAATGTCAAAATCTATTTTGGGGGCAATTAACAAAGGGAGTTTTATAAGTGTTGAAAGAAATCTTTTAGAAATACAGAACTCCACCTATGTGTACCTTCCAGTTCTGAAAAGTGTATGGTATTGCATGCAGGACCTTTGCAGTTTTATATATAGTAAGGAGCAAAGACAACAGTGAGCACTAGGAAAAAGAAGGGCTTGCAGAAGTCCTGTGAGGGCTTAAAGCTGTAGCACTCAAAATCCAGGGCTCAGATCTGTGGTTGCTAACTAGGAATCTAGCAGAGCTATTCATCTAGATTTCAGATTGCCTCCTTAAATGCTTTATCTGGGCCAAATCAGAACCTGGAGGGTTCAGGGTTTTATTTAATGTTATTTTATCAACAGTGAAGAAAAAGCTGACCATTTCAATATGAACTTTCAAGACAATTGCACTGAAGGATGGAGAATCAAAGAATCAATTAGGTTGGAAATGCTGTATTTCAAAACTGATTTAAAATAAAACTTTACATTTCCTCAGTCTTCTCTACTGATGACTCACTGGGTGGATACAAAGAGACCTTTAACTGAGTATCATTGTTATGTTTAACAATTTAGTGAGAACCAAAGCACTATTTATGGATCTTGCTTGTTACTCATTACTAACATTTTGAGATGCACATAATCTGTAAATTTATTCAGCATTTCATGACATATGGTCCCTGTATTCTGTAATCGGGAGAAAAATACCCTTTGTTTTTGCTGAAGCAAACACTGCAGGACCTGGATAAGCATTTTTAGTTGTCTTTGAGTCAACTGGACAATAAATTCTCAAGCTTGCTTTGCTAAGTTTGTGGGGTGGTTCCTAGCCAATGGTCTCCCAAACTAGGATATGCAAAAATGCCTCTTGCTGTATCATGTTCTAGAATATGCACAGCACTTTTCAGTAGCTTTAGCTTTGGGAAATTTAGTTCCGGATTGCTTGAGGTCATAGGAAGCCCTTTATGAGTGGACCCAAGTTTGTCTTTTCCAGATGTTTTTTAGCCCTCATTAAATAAATTCCGGTTCCTGAAAATCAGCTTTCCAGGTGACTCTAAGTTGTTCCAATATTTGCTATGTCACCTAGAAAGCTTCTAAACTGAATTACATAAATAGGAAATACTGTGCATCCCTCCAGTGTACTGATTTGAAAGAAAATTGAGCATAACTTAGAAAATACTAAGCAATTGGTTTTGAACAACTGATCAGCATTTGGAATCCTAAGGAGGAATTATCCTTTAAACTATCAAGCCCTAGATGGTTCAAAAACATTTTCAGAATCAGCAGCCTGCAATACATCACAACAGTGGAGAAGTTCTGTGGCATCCAGAAGCACTCTGAGGTAGTAGAGCTTTGATATTTTTGTCCTTAGCAAGTTCAGAGGTGTTTATGTGTTGACTTCATTGTCTGGGACACTGAGTGCAAAATACAAATGCTGTGCAGATACCTAATGTAGGACAGTACCTTTCATTTTGTGCAAGGCTTTCTGTGTATCCATGTATCCAGGAGAAGTTGGTCCAAACCAGGCTGCCATTTCTGGCTGTGAAAAATACAAAATATATATATAAAAATGTGGGGTGACCAGGATGTATTGTGTTTTGAAATTTTCCTGCAGCTGTGACTCACAGGTGGTACAGCAAATGCAGTTTCCTTTAAAACATCCATGGACAGATAGAATTTTATGTAATAAAGCTATTTAATTATTGACTTTTTGTTTCTTAGCCAGATGTTGGAGTAGGGAGGAAACAGATGATGCAGTCCACTACATCAGGTTGCTTTACGATAGTGGTTAGTGTTTGTAGCTGAGGTGGCAGTCACGATCACCATGGGATCACAAAATGCAAACTCTTTCTTCATTTTGTTTGGTTTTAGAGGATGCAAATCCTAGAAAAATGTGTGGTGGTCAAAGTGGAGCATGAAAAGTCATAGCAGAGTTTCTGTATGCTGTGTCCCTTTGTCTTTTGCAGTCTCTCCTGAAGAAGAAATAGTAGTTCCCTCTTTATACTCCTTCCAGGCCCAATTTTACTTTTATAAAAAATTTAATAGAAATTCAAAAACCAAGTTGAGCTTTTGCCATTATCTTCAGTCAAAATAATGTAAGAGGCTCAAGCTGAGCCTCTGTTGTTAAGAGCTTCAGTGCTGATTATATTTTGCTTGTCGACACAGAACTGGACTAAGACCACATACCTCTACAAGGAGGTGATCCAGCAGCTATTGTATTCGTGCTACTGTAGGTCATTGCCTCAGTATGCTGCCTTTGAAACGGCTGCCATAAAGAGAAACTTCATCTGAAAACTATTTTGAAATAATTTTCACACGGTAAGAAATTATTCTTCATATATGATGTGATTTCCACGTGCACCTTCCCTGTGCTTTCAAGTTCCCAGGCTAGTTTGTCCTGCAGAATCCAATAAAGAAGTGTAATTTCTCCCTAGGGTCTTTTCTGGTCATGTTTGATATCACTTAACATAATGAGCTTTTTAATCCCACATCATAAAAGGTTTTGTTTGAGGCTGGATTTTTTTTTCTTCTTCAACAAATAGTGTTGCTTACATCCCTTCTAAAGAATGCTCTTAGTTATGTGAAATGTGGACATGTTGTCTGGGCCAACCTCTTATCTACACCAGATTCAAAAAGTCTGGTTCAGTACAGTGGCTTAGACTGCATGTTTTTGTTGTGTTTTGTTTCTTTTAAAAATATGTATGTATGTGTCTTGTTAAAAAACATCGCTGCCCCCGTCTAGGAACAATGCAACACTCACATCATTTCCTGAAATAATAGAGTTGGAAGGCAATTATCTACTCACCAAACAGGCTAAAACAACAGTTCCTGATATTCTTCTCAAATATTTCAACTTCCCAGGAATCCGGAAAAAATAATTCCATGAGACGGTGTTATGAATGAAGGTATGACATTCCAGTTTCCTTCACTTGGAATCAGACATCCAGAGGTAATAAATTACCATGCACTTGGCACTGCTGGAAGGGGGTCTGGCTGTGGCAAATTGTTTTTCTTCAGTGCAGGAACAGTGAAGTGCTTCTACATCCTCCTCTGTCTGGTGACAGGCATGGCTTCTTAATGGGCTTTCAACAGCAATCGCATGAATTACACCTAGAAGAAACAGCAATCTGACAACAGAGTACCTTGGACAAAATTTATTTAGAGATTGGACAGTATAATAAATACTTGGGGTGGGAGTTTCTCCCTTTTACCTCTGTGAAATGAAGCCAGTGACATGGTCTGAGAACTGCACTGTGACAGGAAAAAAATGGGAAAAAACAAGTAGTGAAAAAGCATCTTTGCCTCTTGCATCTCAAAGAAATCAATTTTCAACAGCCTTATCCTGGTCCCATTTCTGTCACTCAAATGACTAGCTACATCTGCTGCCCATATTCATTTTATGTTTGGTTTTGGTTGGGGTTTTGGTTGGTTCCCTCCCCCATTAGTGCAAAGGAAAGAAGAGTAAATATACTGAAGGGGATTCAGATACTACTTTTGTGGGTTCTCTGTCAAATTTGGTTTTCAGCTTAGTCATTAATTCACATTTGAGTAGTTCTTGGAAGGGATTGTAAATTTGAATTGTATGACAGAGATTATATAAGCATATGGAAAAGTGAAATGCTGCTCCTGGGAAAAGAGTTGATGCACTTGATCTTTGAAGAACTAACTTGAGGTATTTAATAATCAAGCAGGTGGAAGATACTGGTGAAAAAGTGTGTGTGTTTGGATCCAAAGTGAAGCATTTTGGCAAGGTAGCACCAGGAGACTTGCACTATTAAATTTGCAAAGTCTTAGCAAGAAAACAGCAAATTAATGTGCATCAAAAATCAAATACTATTAAAACAGAAGCTCCTAACTGAACCTGCTCTCATCCTTGCTTCAGGGTGAAGTTTAAAGACAACTACAAATGGGAAATACATAAATTGTATTTAATTGATTAAGAAAAGAGACCTGGTTTAATGAGAGGATATGCATATAGTGCAGTTTTTCTAAGAGATTGTGTTGTTTTGTTACTTGAGAGAACTCAACTGAGCAATCCTACCAGCTTCAGGGGTAGGTGTGTAAGCATATGCCACATGCCAGCAAAGGTTGCAGAGTTCAGCTCTGTACTTAGCATGCTGAAGCAGATTCCACATTTACAAGATATCACTTGGCCAGGAAGACCTAGACTCAACAGAGAGGTTTGCATGTGTACTGTGTGTACTGTTTGTGCCAGGGAAAACAGAAGGACAAAATCCTGCTCCTGTTGAAATGTTAAGCAAAATTCCCAGTAACTTCAGTGCAGCTAAAATTTAGCTAGTAGTTTTGGAATCAGGACTCTTCAAGGACAAAAGCAAGTAGTTCCTTTTTTTAGTAGTGACACTGAACTATGGTAAAGAAAGGTGATTAATGTAATCGCTATTCTTGTAACACATAACTTTAGTGTCCATACTATTTAGGTCTTTTTCAAATTGAATCTATCATTGCAGGTTTGTAATTTATCTGCTTATCTCTATTTTATGAAATAGTAGAAAGTGTAATCCTGTTTGCTGTATCAAGCTTTCATTGGTTCATCAAAACTCAACATTAGCTTTTTCTAAGCACTTATTATTGCTAGACATCTCATCAGTAACAAGGTCAGACACCTTTAGCATGTTTCATGTTCATGGCTAATGACAGTTTGTGAACAGCAGGCTGGTTGGAACTATCTGTAAAGAGTAGATAGTAAGACTACCAAAATGTCACAGTGACTTCTTTATGAATAAAAAAAACAATGAATTTGAAATTTAGTTTATCATTAAATAGATCCTTCTTTTCCTGCCTGCTGGCCCTGGATGCATAAACAGGGCTATATGATGCTGAATTTCTTATTTTCACTTTGTTTTCTATACTCTTGCTTACTTAGTAATTTCCACAGATGTCTTAGTGGAGCCTTTTCAAATGGACTCATAGTTGTGACTGATTCAAGCCTGCCATAGGACTTAATGCACTGCTTTTCAGCAGTACTGTCCCTTCAGCTTCATTTTGTCTTATTTTTGAGTTGGCAATGTAATCTTAAAGGAATAAAAGGTAATAAACGATTTCTGTTGCTAGAACTAGAACGCCTTTAGTGGCCATTAAGCTGGTAACAGATGTTTAACTGAAAGGTCAGATAATTTACAACGTGAAACATTATTTCAGTTGCCACCTTTCATAATTGCATGTATGTTGTTTATCTACCTAATACTCCAAGTGTTTGTGGCCCCCTATGCAATTAAGTTTGCACAAAGGATTATTAACTAACATAATCTGGGCTGGGAATCAGACCCTCACTCCATTATAGGATCATAAAGAAAAAAGAGAAAAAAAAACTGATGCAGAGTGTCAAGCAAAGGAAACTAAGAGTCATTATTGTGTCTTGCTATTCTGTATTAACTATATTGATATTTTGCTAAGGTAAAGATCAGATTAGAAGATTCAAGTGTTAGCTTGCTTGAAAACAAAATGTATTGTAGGATATATGGTCCAGAAACCCTAGGCACACAATATTAAAAAAAAACAAAAAAAAACAGAAACACCCATGGAATTTAATAGAGAAGACTGGAATTTATTATCTGTTATTTTAATTTCTGTAGAACACAGGATTATCTTAGAGTGCAAATAATTGAGTCACAAAGGCTCAAAATTTATATACTATAAAATTGAAAGGGAAAGAGAACTCAAATCATGCTTCTTTCCAGCAGGTAACTGCTGTGGATCCAAGGGTAGTAGGGCTTGGGCTGGGTGTAGAGGGGTTGATTGATTTTTTTTTTTTTCCTGAATATCTTACTGGAATAGTTGTGGTTTGTGGTAAGTATAATATCTTGCTCCTGTGATCTGTTTAACTTTGTGTAGGTAGGGAAAAGGATAAAACCAAAGCTATAGGGATAGTGGTATTACAAAGATATATAAGGCATTTGTAGTTAGATTCTCTTCCTATATTTCTTGCTTTTGAATGCTATAAACAGAGAAGATGGAAGCTAGTACATATTGAGAAAAAAAAATCTTTTGCCTACCAAATGTATATTCACTTAATTTTCAGATGAGTGGTTGAGCTGACGTTTAAGGTTATAATTTAAAATTATAATTTAAAAAATGAAAATAAAAATTGACTTTGTGGGGGCTGTTGTGTGTCCGGCGGTGGCCGGATGCTAGGGCAGACTACCCAATTAGAAGGTTGCGTGCTCCATCTGGTTGGTCAACTTCACTGTTTATGCGTCCTACACTTTACCGCAGTCGAGACTCAAAACAGTAAACACCTCGGAACACCAAAAGTGCCAGAAGCCACCTTATTTTTGTTTTTATTTTCTGTAATTATACCTGCAAGGATTGGAGAGTTCCTAGCACTTTGTTTTTCTCACTTTTTTTTTCTCCTTTTTTATGACTTTTATTTTGCATCTCATAAACCCTTGGCAATAGGTGCAACAGCTGCTTTTGGACACATAGGTGAAGAGATCCTCTAGGACACGTACACTTCCAGCAATAATCAGTCCTCTCTTTCTCCATGCAGCATGCCAGTGGTACAACTGAGCAAGCGGATGTTATGTGTACAGCCTCATTGCATGATGTGGACTTGCCCTCAAGAGTTGTTTCCCAAGGGGAATTTCTCTCCTCTCATTTTGGTTCAGTGTTTGGCTTCCTAGTGAACAAGGACACCCTCTGAGCTCTAGCATTCCTCTTTTACCTACCTCGTCCTTGACTGTGCTTTTCCTCAACAAGCCTAAATCAGGGGTTGCACAGTTCTGATTTATTTTCCCCTTCTTTTTTGCTTTCTTTAATGTGAAAAGGTCAGTTTGGTTTACTTTATGGTAGAAGGTCTAAGATTTATAATGGAAAAGATGGATGCAAGTCGGTTTTACAGAGTTTAAGTAAGGTTAAGGAGAGTTCCCCCAAGGTTTGTACTGGTGTTGGTGCTGTCTAATGTTTGATTTGGAGGAAGGCAGAGGCAGTGGGGTGGTAAATCAACACATGACCAAAAAAATCACTCAGTTACATTTAGAAAGGAAGAGAAGTAAATGTAGAAGGGCCTAACAAAGAGCAAGCAATCTGACATGATGATGGAGCTGTGATAGCAGTGCAATGTGATTTAGAGAACAGTGTTGACTATTTACATGTACTAGATTTTGAATTACTGAAACCAAAAGGGAAAAAGATACATTGCTGTGAAGAACTGAGTGAAAACATTTCTTCATGTTGCAGTGTTGGCTGAAAAATAGATAGATACATGGGAAAGTAGGTAGTATTAAAAGGAAAATACTAAAAATAAAATAAGGTAATACCATGGCATGTAGTATGTGCTCACATAGACTACTAAATACAGTTTCCTTCATTGCAGAAGGGATATGACTGAGATGGGAAAAGGACAGTGAAAGCAAAGTTTGGAGAAGTGTATACGTAGGGAGAAACCTTTAAAAGTCTAAATTGGAGAGTAAAGTCTCTAATATAGTAAAACAGCGTGGACAATCATATGTCTATATAATGCAAGAGTAGAGAGAAAAATGGATTAAATCTATTTGACTTTTACAACTGATTAAAGAAATTGGTTTTTATATAACATGCAATTGATTTGTAGTCCACGCTACAGGTTGTCATTGACCAACTGCTTTGTAGGTGAACTTTCTGGGAAAATTGCCCATGCTTCATCGAAGGACTTCATTTAGGAAACTTTCCATTGGCTTTTCTAAGCAAATTTCATGTGACCTTTCCTAATTCTTGAGTACTGTCCTTTACACAATGCAGATGAGGGCATCTCATCAGACACTTAGCTTTGGATATGTGTTTTCCATGGATTTTACTTTTTCGAACAGCAAATTTCATGCTATGTGTTTGTGTAACATTTGCTATCTAATTCATAATTGGTTAGGGAACTCTGGGAATGCATAAACAACAACAGCAAAATAATGTTTTACCAGAAGTATGCTGCTGTATTCTTTTTTCTTTAAGAATCCCCCCATCTCATTCCAGCTTGATGCTTTTCTGGATAGGTACAAATTCACATGTATTTCACAAAATGCTGAATGAGGAGAATGCATGTGGCTGGTCATCTTGCTATTATTTCCAGAGTTAAACTTGGCAGTGAATTTTAGGCAGGAAGAAGAACTAAGGCAGTGCTGTCTGTTAGAAATACCTTGTAGAAAGTGGGGTGGCTTTGGATCTTGCATGACTTTGAAAGGTGGTACAGGATATAACTACATGGTATGTGACTTGGGGAGGACAGAGAGAGTGCTTCTATTAGGAAAACATGAAGAATCCAAAATTTTTCTGTAAGCAACCACATTCACGCCATTAGAAAAGCTTTCTAGGGCTTTGAAATATATTTACCTTGCAAAGGTACTGAAAGACAAGGTGGCTGCTGCCTGTGCCAAATTTGTAATACTCTGTTGCTCTTGTTTAATAAGACTTCACAGTAAATAAGCTTTCTATCTAGCTAGCTTTGCTTTATGTGGAATTCAGTAGTCCAGCAGTATGTTTGCCTACAGCAGGCTTTGCTTCCAGCTTTTCTTCTAAAGTGTAATGTATCTGTCTTGCTTTATTTTAATGCCACTGGAGTAGCTGGGTGCTTGTGTGGGGACTGGCTGTTGAAGTGCCTCTTGGAGAGCAAGACTGGCTTCTGATCATGAGAGAAGGGGGATATGGCTGTGGACGTCTTGCAGATGAGAAAATAGCGAGGCTTTCCCAGTGCTGCTGTAAGAGCAAGAAATGTGGTAGTACTGTCCTGAGGGGTGGGATAAGGAGCATCAGGGAACCTTAGAAGAGCTAGACTTTCTTTCCCACTATAATAGTATTGTTGGCCAAACACTAAGGCCCAATCCAAATGAAATCTTCCCTGGCCAACAGTGAGCTTTGGACAAGGCTGCTGTTGTAAGGGGAAAATACAAAAAATCCTCTCATTTTTAAAACAAGCAAATTCCCACAAAACCAAACAAAATGCAAAGCAAACTCCACCAACCTCTCCACCAAAAAGCTGCAACATCCCCTCCCCCAAGTTCTGTGTTTCTGAACCTGATCACATACTTCTGCTTCAACACAGAACAAAATTTAATGAGAATTTAATACTTCAATCTTGAGCTTCCCACTGAGCAGCTGGCTTAGGCTCCTTCACAGAAACAGGGTAAGCAGTAGGTGATGGGAGGTTTTCCAGGTAGCATTGGCATACTTCAGAAAGCAGAGAAGGTATAGAAGTGGAGTAACAGATATATATTAATAATTAAAAATAACCCACCTTCACCAGTAACAACACAGAAAATACTTTCCATGCTATGTAAGTAATAGATCAACATTTAAGCTGATTAAAATTTGATAAACTACTACCTTCCCCATTTTCTGATAGGAAGGCTGGGGCCCAAGATAAAGCAGTGTCAAGCTGGGGAGGACAAACACCCTAGCATCCAATAAACTTTTTATACATTTATTTTGTTAAGACTGATTCCCATTTCCTTTGTAACTCTTTGTTTATTAATGAGCTAACTCATCCAGAGTCCAGCAGCTTGTTTCCACACCAGAAAGATGGATTTGCACCCCTGCCAAGTGGAGTCAGAGGCAGAGATAACAGCCAGCAACAACAATAGTCTTCCCTGGTCCCTTTGCCAAGAACAACTGGCAAAAGGGACTTGGGGAGTAACTTATCACCAGCTCAGGGAGAGGCTGAAGCTTTGGAAGCACAGGGGTTGCTGCTTGTCTGCCATGGATAAACAGCAGGATGCAACCAAGAGCCAAACTCACATTGCAGGCTTTACCTGGCAGAGGAGGAGATGGGCACCCATCAGTTAACATGATGCTCTATGATAACCTGCCAGTTATTTTAAGTAGCCTGCGACACAGCAGACTAATGCAGCAGGCATTTTTCAAGTGGCAAATCCACACTGACAAAACCCTGAAGGTAATTTGGTCCTGAGGCAAGTATTGTTGATGAGTGCACACACATCCTTGAATCGGTTAAGCTCCTCTCAGATGACGTGCTGTATTCTTAAATGTGAGCAAGTCATCATATCCTGCGCTATGGGTGACGTGAAATGGGCTCACGACAGTTGGTATTGGATGTTTCAACCTGCTTCTCTTGAGTCTCGTTCTACAAAATAGTGAGCACCTGGTCATATCGACTCAGCTGTGTTGGATTCTCAGGGCTCTGTTGCTTGAGAGTAAAAAGTAGGAGCATCTGAGGCAAATTCTTTTACAAAAATTATATCAAGTTCACTTTGTGGCATCATCATGGTTCTCTCTGAGAGAAGGTTCCTCTGCTAGCAAGTCAGATAAATTCAGACTTCACAGACATGATGACTCTCAGACAGGTACAGCTCTACAGCTCTGATTTGCATGGGTTCTTAGGCTATCTTAAATAGCATTTTGAATCCAAATGAAACCCATGGAAATAAAGTTCTATGTGACATACAACCCATTGTGATTAATGAAATATGACTTAATATGTGTAATTTAACAAAAAAGTATGGTAAGTTTTGGGGTTTAGAGTGAGCACCAGTGTGAAGTGGTGTATTGTAGATTGTCTGCTATTGCTGGCCTTCACACTGCTAAACCTCATTCAGATTAAGCAGAAACTGGAGCGTGTTAATTTGTTCTGCATTTCTTTATGTGCCTTACTCAAATTTTCTTCTTCACCTGACTCAGTGTCAGAAACCATCTTTCCAGTCTGGCTTGGTAGAGATTATTTCATGTTATTCTTTCCTCTCCTATGTCTGTATAGCTACAACACACTGAGATCCTTCCACTTCTTTTTCTGCAGGCCTATCTTCTCTATAACTTAATCTCTCATTCATGCTTTTGCTATATCATCTGTTGCTCTTCTGCTCTTGCAACGCGCTCTTTGCAAGTATGATACAGACACGTGCATTCCCTACCAAAACAGGTGTTTAATTCAAACTCTGCTTTTATTTGTTTGATCATGCTACTTCTCACTTCATATCTAAGACCTGGCTTGTATGTAGCATCATATCCAATTTAGGACTCTGGTTCCGTCAATGCAAGGACACGAAATTGCTGTTCCTTTTTAACCTTTAAATTTTCTGGTGTTTTGAATTCTAAAGTTAGGCTTTATTGAACCATTAACATTACTTTTGTTCACAACAGAAAGGAGTGGGGTAAGAAAAACCCACAAAGATGGCTTACAATACAATTTTTCAGAACCACTAGACCAAGAGATGAGAAAGTTACTGATTTCTGAGGTTTATCTGAGTTCAGGGTGGCAAAATAATGATTTCCTCTGAATTGCCAACACTGTTATAAAATTTGTGCATCCCAAATGTACTTATGCTGTAATCTTTGTCTGTGAGCTGACCTCAACCTCCTATCTTCTCCTTCCCACTTTGTCCCATCACATATAGACTGGTAGCACTAGAGGAAGAGACCACACCTTTCCCATATCTTTTTTCCCTTTTAGCCTGTTTTTGCTTGCTCTATAAATAAATAATAGCCAGTGTGCTGCCAGGGAAGGAAAGGAAAAAGCTGCAATTAGATCACAAGGCAAAATAAGAAATCAACAAACTGAAAAATATTTTTATTACAAAATGCAGCCACACTCTAGGGAGAAATCAATGCAGTCTGCTCTATGAATGACATTCATCTCTTGACTGTAGCTTTCCTGTTCCTGATAAAGGGACTGCCATGACGTGCAAGGTCATTTGGGGCACCTAGTGGTGGCACTATGGGCTGTTCAGCCAGTGCCAGCTTGGAAGCCACTAGCAGGCTGGGGCTGCAGGGCCAGGGCTAGAGATGCTGCATGGGCTGCCTTAACCCCCGCCTTCAGCTACCTGTTGCTGTGGTGCCCTTCCCTTGTGCTGGGTGTTTGGCAGCAGGATTAGTGCCCCGACAGGCTTTACCAGGTGAGGAGCAGAAACAAAAGGAGTGATGGGGCCAGGAGCTGCTCACATCAGCATGGTAAGTGGTGGCTGAGAGCCCCTTTGTGCCCAGCATCAGCCCAGAGTTAACATGTCACCAGCATGGCTTTAAAAGCCATTAGTATTCATTGGCCTTAAAGTATTGGGGTTTTCAGCCTATAATCTTACCTTGTGTTTCTAAGCATCAGCCATATAAGTGTTAGCAACTTGTTTGACACTTGATGTAAACTAACTGCTTTTATTTTAATGTTGTGCTATCAAATCAGTTTGCCTATTGAGTTTTCACCGTGTCTCTTTCCTTCCCATCTAGTACCTCCTTAAGCCTCCTTTTTGGGTCATCATATTAACCTTGCCTAAGATTCAATTGTATTTTTCATCCAGATTATATATATATATTTTTTTTACAAGGATTTGAGGAAGCTGGAACACAATTCTCCATCCTGGATGGATGTTATCTAGTTCTTTAAAGTGTTGTAAATTTCTTGACTTGCTAGTAACAAAATATAAGTAAGGAACATGGACTACACTGGATTCCCAAGAGAAAGGCTGGGAGTGAGGAAGTTAAACACCTCATGAGATCAGAAGGGAGCTTTGTCATAAATGTCTTTCTAAAAACAGATCAAAATCCATGGCCACTTCAGGTGCAGCAGCACTGTGTGTAGCAGAGCATGCTTCAGCTCCAAAAGGCTGTTGCTAACTTCCTGACCTGGAAAGGCCAAGAAAAGCCAGTCAGTCCCAGGTAAGAGTAAGAAGGAGCCCACAAGGGAAGTTATGTTTCAGAATGGAGGAGATTCGGAAGTGTGGTGCCAAGACTGTCAGTTGTTTCCACCACAGCCATGATTACCAGACATATTGGATGGCAGTTTATAATTTCTCCATTTATGCCCTCAGGCTACTTTAGGCAACTGGTAGAACTTTTTATCCTCTCACAGATTACTGTGCTGTATTCACACCACAGCTACCTCAAAGAGCTTGAGAGAACTCCCTGCCATTACTGGCATTGGCAGCATCCTGGTATTTCAGTTTTGGGTGGATACCATCCATGAATGTTCCACTTCTTCAGCTTCTTCTTAGAGTTGCTTCTTTATGTACAGCAGAACATTGGCTCAAAGAGGACTCTAAGCGTTCAGCTCATCTTTCTCCAATCCATTTCTCACCCCAAATTACTTAATACATCCAAAATGTGTGTCTGATAGCTATGCCAGGCAGTAACCTTTCTTTTTACAGAGTAAAGGACTTTAAAGGCTGGGTAACCCTTACAGATGTCTTTCTACACAGGCAGATGCAGCTGCTTGTGGTTTGTCTTCCCTCCCCAGTGTGTTAATCTACTAACACTCGGCAAATGCACCTGGAAGGTGTTTTTGAGACTGGGGAGCAAACAGCACTGAACACTGGTTGAGAAAGAGCACCTGATGTTACTTAAAAATAGCATTTGAAAGTGGTAAAGGCAAATAACCCTTCCTCCAAGTACAAATCGGTATCTCCTCTAGCTTAACCCACCTCTGTAGATTTTAGCAGAATCTGTCCCCTAATGGATCCAAACATATTGGAGAGCTAAAGTTCTATGAGATTTCTTATTTTTTCAATAAACACTGCTGTTCTGAGCTGCCTGTGGACCATGCCTTGCTATTAGTAATTAAATGCATTCATGAAAAAGCTATTTTCTTTCTTGATGAAAAGGACACTGAAAGTTTCCCGGAGTTTCAGGCATGGTGCATACACAGCACCAGGACACCCCCAGCAAATAAAGACTCAAGTGTGGGATGGCAGCTTGATTTGGAAGGACAGTTCAGAAGGTGGTGGCTGGAAGCTGCTGGAACACCAGCTTGAATTTGGCTTCATCTCACAGAGCTTTGCCTTTACTTCAGGGAGGACTCCTGTTCATGAACTGTGAGCGGTCCAGCATTGGAAGGATACTCAGAGCATTAAAAGGTGTTTAGTTGGGACCTGGGGCTCAGCAAAAAGAATAACCTGCCTACATTGTTGAAATATTCCAAGAAATGTGTCATCTAGTACCCTGATGAGATGGTGGGGAGGCCAGTGTTGTGATTGCATTTCTGATACTGGCCTTAAGCAGCTGCTCTGGTTCCCTAATACATGAGCATGCAAAGAGGAGAGATACGAACCTCAAATGTATCCCCAATGTCAGGACTGCATTTACAGGGTACTCTTGAAAATGTCTGTTGTGGGTAGGTCAGGGCTGCCTCATGGAGTGGAGGGGAATAAGGCTGTGAGGAGTGAGGGAGACAAAGCTGCTTTGATTTTTCTGCAGGTGTTCTTCTGGAACACTGCTGCAGAGTTCAACATCTGAACCTGGGAATCAGCACACCGGCCTTAACGTTCCTTGATTTCCCAGGACACTTCTTGAAGCAGTTTTCATTAATTAACAACGTACAAAAACTTATTAAAGACCAAACTAATTGCAAGACAGATTTTTGTGTTTTTTTGGTTTTTTGTTGTGGGTTTTTTTTTTCTTTTTTATTTTTTTGTTGTGTTGATCCGTGACTGGAAAAGCGATGTCTTAAAGTACCCGGTTTATCAGGGAGGTGCCTCATACAAATAGCAGACAGGCAATATTGTACAATATTACCATGTGAAATCAATAGTTTACAATGTGAGACCAGGTCCATTTGCATCAGTGGGACTCAAGGCATGTCAGTATGAGAAATGCAGCATGTAAATGCTCCCCTCTTTCTTTGCAGTGTCTCATTTTGGACAGCCACTGACAGTGAAAGCAGATAAAGATGGAAATGACCCAAAGCCTTTGATTTTTTGAGTGCCTTACAACTTTATAGAAGTTTGAATAAGCATCTCAAATTTATGACTTGGGTTCCAATCTGTAGTAAGTGTAGTCCAACAGTAGTAATTGCTACATTAGAGTACCTGAAATAATAAGTCTCCTTTAACTGTCAGATGTTGAGCAGGTGAAGGCTTGAAAGAGTGATTCACTGTAATAAAGCCAATGATGTGTGTTGACTTTCAGAGCTGTATCAAAGAGCAAGACTTCTTCTGGTACCTGAACTTTATCAGGAAACAGAAGTCCCAAGCCAGATGCCACTGCAACAACAGATACTAATAGTAATAACAGATATTACAATGCTTGTTTTTCAGCATGATTTCTCATATTTTGTAAATCCAGTTTTGATCTTTCCCTGCACAGTAGGGATGTCCAAGTAGAGTTGTGTGACAGGAGCTGTAACCTCACTGTAGTTTGA
The DNA here is from genome assembly GCA_026283785.1 of Coracopsis vasa. NCBI lineage: Eukaryota > Metazoa > Chordata > Aves > Psittaciformes > Psittacidae > Coracopsis > Coracopsis vasa. The sequence goes on from JANHGB010023382.1 coordinate 21,010, forward strand.
GTGAATATGTTACAAGGAACAGGAAACAACAAAGTTAGAGGAAGAATAAAGCAAAAGTGAATCATATGCTAGAACTTGTTCCTATAGTTGCTATCCAGAGTGCTCAGGTGAACATATTTGCTATTTACGGTATCTTTTTTCCAAATTAATTTGCAAGTATTCAAAAATTAATCCTCACATCACTCATGTGGATTGAATATAAATTTATCTTCAGTAGGGCAAAAGTGCAGACTTGTCACTGTACTCATCAGAAAGGTTTTGAGTTTAGTGTGTCTCTTCAAACCTGGGAGCACTGAAGGCTTCAGTTTGGATACTTCAGCTGATGATGACTGAGGTAGGCTGGTGCAGGCAGTACCTGCCCACTGAAAGTGCTGGGGGCTCAAGTCGGCTGCCTGTCAGTTACATGCTTACAATGAAAGATCCACCTTAAAAGCAGGATCTTCCATTAAAAAATAGCTTCCATTTGTAAACAAGCTGTATGTGCACAGCCTTATCTAGAGAACCTTATATTGCCTCTACTCTGAGATAACAGGGGAAGAAACTGCAGCCAGGATCACATCTCAGTGGATGAAACAAGCACCCTTGTCACAGGTGCTGTTTGCTCAAGGAAGATTTTCTGTGCACTAAACAGGATCCAGATCCTGCAAATATGTGGAAAGGGTGGTGGCTTGTGTGTTCCCTGAGGTATAGCCAAAAATGTCTTTCCATTCTTCCAGCACTTACACCAACCTGCTGATATTATGGTCAAAACAACTGTTTTGACCAGGCAGCCTTCATTTGGATCCACCTCATTCACACATGGAGGGAAAAGGTGGTTCCATTGACAGCTTTACGCTCTTTCATTTTAATGTGGTTAACTCAAAGTTTGAGGTTCCTTTTTTGCTGAAAGCTTCTGCAGAGCGTAGAAACAGGTATATATTTACAAGCAAAGGAAGGTTGTCACATGGGTCTTAAAGTAGAAATATTCCTTGACATATAAGCCTGGATGGTAAATATTTATCACTTCTTAGTAGTTTTCTCCACAATACCTTGAAGTATGGGTACTCAGTAGTACAGGAGGTAGGAGACTCAGTTCTGTTCTTTCCTTGTGTTATTTCAGATTTACACTAGAAATGGAATAAAATATATGCAGAATGGATTCATTACATCTGAACTAAGTGTTACGCTGACTAAATATTGAGTGAACAAGTGCTGCATCTTAACCCTGGGTTTCCTTTCTCTGCTGCTCCTATCATCCAAAACATGCTTAGCCCTTGCCTGTTACTATCCTAATGTTTTTGTAGGGCAGTGTAAAACTCTGAGATACTGTTTCAAAATGGAGTCAGTCTTCCCAAATAATCTTTTATTTCTTGAAGATAACATTGTAAATTGGATAAAAAGTATATCCACTTTTCAGGGCATCTTGCCAGTATGAGGGAAAAGGTGCCTGCCTTTTCTTCCTAGAAGGTGAGAAGCATGTCTGGTTTGCAGTGCCTCACGTGCCCTGTGCCAGTGGGAATGACTTGTAAATGCCTATATTGAATTACTTATTTAGCAATAAGATCTGCTTGCCATCACAGACTCCGCATAGTGCTTTGTACACATGAAAAACAAGTAGTTATGGCTCAGTTTCTGTTGATGGCAGGGGCTGAGAGCTCTTTAGTGTAGAAGAAAGACAGAGCCTGAGCCAGTTGCTGGCTTTGAGCACATGAAATCGTGGGTCAGTATAAACAATACAAGTTCATAAGCAATATGTGAGGATAAATACATTTTTAGTATCATAAAACCAGAGTGAGATTCTCCCCCTTCCCATCTTCCTTCAAAAAGTAAGGTAAGTAGGAGAATATGTGGAATAAAATGCACTTTATTACCTGACAGTTTTGTAGAGAATGAAGCTTCAGAGAGGTGTTTGCTGGTGACTGACTGTCTTTAAGAGGAATCTTATGACCCACAACAGTGCTTGAGAAACAGTATTTCCTGGTGAAGGGTTTTCAGTTAAGACTGGGCTTGATAGAAACAGGGATTTTGGTGGGTTATGCCACTGGCTGAATGTTCTCAGGCTATCTTTGGTACCTCCCTGCTTCATGATCAAATTACAAGTTCTTCTGTGTGAGGTGGAGAAAGAAAATAGATTTAGCTGTTCAAAGGTTTGATGTTCTAAGCCATCTGTGACTGCCAATGCCTAATTATAAGATTTTTAATTTTCTACATGCAGAGCTTTAACAAATTGTGGTTGAGCTTATATCAAAGAAAAATATTTCATCTAATCCTTTCTAGTAGTAGGCACACATATGGTCTATATATCTTGGTAAGATGGCAATCAAGGAAGGGTTTGGTTTTTATCTCATAGATTGAACCTTCACAGAAGAACTAGCATGTTTAGTTTTGTTAAACTGTACCTGAGCTTTCCATTGAGAACATCAGCACAGAAAATTAATTTCTCCCTGGCTGAATGCCTAAAGCTACAGTCACTGATTTGGTCATGTTTACCCAAGGATTAGATCAGAAATACAGGTACTTAATACTTTTTCTAGCACACTAAATGCACCAAAAACACACTCATGTTTCATGAGATAAGATTAAATTCTGTCTGTCTACAAAAAGAGCAAATTTTCTGATTGAGAATGATGGTTCCAAAACCTCTGATGGCTAAAGCAGCTTAGAGCAAACTGAAATGGCAAGGACACAGTTACTGCTCCTAAAACAGAAGTCTCTGCTTGAGAACCATTTGGACACACAAGGAGAATGACAGAAAAGCTGATGAAACTGCTCTGGCTACATGTGTCCAAAACAAACTCCAAAGATCCTACCACAGCCCCTCTTCCTGTCTCGTGAAGGGGTAGTGGTAATACGTTTGTTGAAAGCAGTCCTTAACATGCATGGTGTTTTGAAGTCTTTTTCTACCAAGCAGGAGTTAAACAGATCACTCAGGTTAAGCTAGAAAAAGCTAATTTGGCTAACTCATTGTCTAGTCAAGTCAGCCACTGTTAGCTGCAGTCTTCTCATTTTTTGTCTCCCCATTACACCCATTTCCGTAACGTTCCTAGATGACTTTCTGTGTTCAGGGGAATGATGGCATGCTTCTCTGCTAGCTTTGGCCTACTTGATGACTTCATCTTCTTTGAAGATTTGTCTTTTTTTGGGGGGTTGTGACATTATTATTTCCCATTTCCTCTCTCTTTTCCTGCTGCCTTTGACCACGAATGCTCTCCCTTCCCTCTCCTGGGTTTCTAGGGAAATGTTCCACTGTGTTCTGTCTCTGGCCTTCTCACTAAATGCTTCCTAAGCACTTTGTGAAGCTGTTGCCTCCTGAACACCTTTCTTTACTGTCTAGGTTATGGCGTGATCCCTTGTTTTAAAGTGTGTGACTTTATATCTGACTTTGATAAAATGTCCGGCTTAACAAGGAATTAGCATCCTCTAAAATATTTGTCATTCTGGTGACCCTTGCCTTATAATGATCAGTGAAATGTTCTGAGTATTGACAGTCCTTTCTGAGAGGTCCTCTCACAGCAGACTGGCTGTTCTCCAGCAAGTAACATTTTGCCATGCCGAGCATGGTGTGCCCTTGCAATCCCTGATTCATCCAGCAGACTGAGGTAGGGTCTCCCAGCCAAGGTGTCGTGGTTTAACCCCAGCCAGCAACTAAGTATCACACAACGCACTGCCCCCTGCCCTTGCCCCAGTGGGATGAAGAGGAGATTTGGAAAAAGGCAAAACTCATGGGTTAAGAGCAGTTTAATAACTGACATAAACAACAACAACAAAAAGAGAGAGAGGATTCAAAATCAGTAAACACAATTGATGCATGATACGATTGCTCGCCGCCTGCTAACAAATGCCCATCCAGTCCCCAGGCAGTAATCAAGCCCTCCCAGGCAACTCCCCCGGCTTGTATACCGAGCATGACGTGCTGTGGTATAGAATATACCTTTGACTAGTTCAAGTCAGTTGTCTTGGCTGTGCTCCCTCCTGCCTTCTTGTGCCCCTCCTCACTGGCAGAGCATGAGTGACTGAAAAGTCCTTGAGTTAGAGTAAGTGCTACTTAACAGCAACTAAAACATTGGTGTGTTATCAACATTGTTCTCAGACTAAAGCCAGAACACAGCACTTTACTGGCTACTAGCAAGGAAATTAACTCTATCCCAGCTGAAACTAGGACACAAGGTAATTTACAGCTGTTCTCATGCTCTTAAATTATGTATGTGAACACTTGGCCTCCAGTTGGTTGACAGATTAAGAACAAAATTCCCGCACAGGCATCATCTCTCCCGCAGTATGTCCTAGGTCCTGCAGCAGGCACACACAGGTTGCTGTACCTTTTAGATTACACCTTCCTTTGTCCGTATGGATAGACACCTGGCTCCCCCAAACCACATGCATCTCTTTATACCTTTCCAACTTGGATATTTCTTCTCTTCCTCTTACAAATTCTTGTGCTGTACTGCAGACCATGCCTGTTTTCCTTTCTTCTTGTCTTACCCTGCTGCTTGCACCTTATGTATTCTACAAACTACATTCCTTAACTGACTCCAAACTTTCTTCCTACCAATGCTGTGCTGTTCCTCTGGTGGTGTGTAGTAACAGCCTGTCCATAGACCTCTTCCTTTTGTGAACCCAAGGGAACCATGACCAGTAGGTTATTTTTCTGTGTGTCTTAGATGGGTTTGTCATATTTGTGGACTAGAAAGGGGGGTGACTGTTAGCCTGATTTAGAAAGAAACACAGTGAGTATTTAATATGTTTTTAAAATATTTCTTTCATTTATCATTTGATATCTGGAGAGCTAATTTTACAATCTGTAGGATAGAGTGTAATTTCTTAATTAATACACTTCCGTAGCCAAAGAAGGGAAATACTGAGAAGTGTGGGAATAAAGGTGTAAGACAAAGCAGTAAGATGAAGAGCTAAAAATAAAGAAAGAAGCTGTTGGCTTGGTGAGAACTAGAAAGAAAAAAGTCCTTGTACCAGAAATGCAAAACTGTAGATTGGAGGGACAGAAAGGGCAAGTTTCAAGGGATTGAAGTGCACATAAGGAAGACATCTGTGTTTAAATCCTAATCAGCTAACTCGCATTTAAAAGTTTGGCTATTTGCTTTATTCTTGAATCGTTGTGCATTCCTCTTTGCTTCTGTTAAACTATAAATTCTGCATTTGACATCAGCTGTTACAGGGAAAAGAAGCTCATTAGTGCTGCAAAACATCCAAATTAGATTAAGTGACATACTGAAAGTATAAAACAAACATTAAGTAATGGCAGTCCTGTCAGTTAGAATTACAGTCCTCCATAGTTTCGGGTCTTCTTTTCTAAATAGAGGTGGTGTTGCAGTTCAGAAGAGAAAAACCAAGTGAAAAAAATTGCTCTTATTAGGAACTGCAGCTGGCTTTGAAAGAGCAACATCAGAGTCCAACTTTTCTTTGGGTGGATATAGGAGTATGCTGGTTGTGAGCCACCAGAAGGGTACAGGGCAGATCAGGGAAAAAGTGCTGATTAAAAAATAATTAAAACCAGTTTTCTTGCTATACAGCATGTGGAGCTGGCCAGAAATGATGAGTGAGTAACTCTGTCCATGCAAGTGCTTTTTGGTTTCTTTATTCTTAATCCACATTCACCTTCTGGAAATCTCGGGACATTTTAAAATCCTACTCATGCCTGCAGCCTCTGTTTCTTGAGCTTCAGGTCGGTTTTATTTGGGGTATGTGGAGAAATCACAGGGCTCTCTAATGTGTCAAATCTCACAATGGACCATCATTCATCGTGGCAGATAAAAGCAGCTGCAGGTTACTTAAGAGGGTGTGTGCAGTGTAATGGAAGAGAATTCAACCATGGAAAAAAATAGCCTCCAGTATTCCATCATTCAGAGGAACACATTAAAACAGCTGCAGAATTAATAGACAGGAAATTCTTTCTTTATGATCCATGAAATCTTCAATCTATATTATCCTATTCTTCCTAACAACTTCTAATTGCATAACTGAATTTCCCTGTTTATTAATTTTGCAGCATAGTGGCTTACAATTGAGAGTAAATTGCCTGAAAGCAAAATTCTGTTTCATTTGACTGAACTGTAATAATCAGTAGCATTTCCAGCAATTATATATTCCTTTCCTGTAGCCAGTGGGGAAAGCAACTATTGAAACTGGAGTTTGTGGCCACAGTGGTCACAGTCCACAGAGACGGCGGTCAGCCAACACAATGAGCATAGGTTTCCTCCAGAAAGAAGAGTGCTCACTCGCCTTGGGATTGCTCTTTACTTGCTGCTAGGCTTTACTGCCATTTTCTAGGCTGTCAAACTGGTAACATTTTGTGGGTGGCAAAATGATGTCATTTTATTCAGCAGCTTGTAGTAATTTCCACTCCTAACCTTTCATGAGAGGTACAAATTACCAAAGAAAAAGGGCTGTAAGCTTACAGATGGCAGTATCGCTTTTCCATTGAGATCACAATATCCTTCTTTCTAGCTGAATGACAATTGTGCTGTCACTAAAATTACATAATGCTACGTCCCCTGAGGGGTTATAGTTTGGGATTCAAAGGACAGCTGTCAAAATACAAGTTGCTGTATTCTGAGCTTTAAAAGTCTCTTGGGGGTCATACATATGAGTTTGTCCTTGGGTTTTTTGGTGGATTATAGGTAGAGTTAACAGTGGAATGTAATTGAGAAAACTACATTTACATGGCAAGTTAGGTATTATACCTGCGATACAAATGAGTAAAATAGCCAATATTTGTTGTAAATCATGGGGACAAAAATCAGGGCTAACACAAATGGCAGCACTATACTGACTCAGTGGAGTCTGGCAGCCTATGGTAAAACTGCCCTTTCTCTTTATTTTGTGCTATCACACAATACAACGTGTAGTAAAAGCTGCTCTGATTTTCCAGGTTTTCTCTGATGTCTCAAAGTCAGCTGTGCTCTAACAGCTGCCACCGCTGCACACTTGTTCCAAGTGCCTGCCAATTGCTATGAACAAGCATTAAATCAAAAAAAACTCAGTGCAGTCTTTGAATGTGATTGGAAGAGCAAAACTCTTGGAGTTTAAGAAGATTTCCCCAAACTAGGAAAAAATAAAATAAAACGGGGTGGGGGTGGGGCAGAATGATGTTTGGAAAAAAGTATCTTGGTTTGGGTAAGTGTTGTGGTTTAACCCCAGTGGGCAGCTGAGCCCCACACAGCTTCTTGCTCATTCTCCCCCACTGGGATGGGGGAGAAAATCAGAAGGGTAAAAAAGGGAAAACTCCTGTGTTGAGGTAAAGAGAGTTTAACTGGTAAAGCAAAACAGGTGTGCACAAGCAAAGCAAAATAAGGAATTCGTGGACTACTTGCCACCAGCAGGAAGATGCTCAGCCATCCCCAGGAAAGCTGGATTCCATTATACATAACATTGATATGGGAAGACAAATGCTGTAACTGAATGCCTCTTCTTCAACTTCTTTCTCCTGCTTTTACTGATGATCGTGACACCATATGGGGTGTCATATCCGCCTGGTCAGTTGGGGTCAGCTGTTCCAGCTATGTCCTGTCCCAGTATCTTGTGCACCCCCCATCTGCTTGCTTGGTAGGGCAGCATGAAAAGCAGGAAAGGCCTTGGTGCTGTGTAAACACTGCTCAGCAATAACTGAAACATCCCCGTGTTATCAACACTGTTTTGATCACAAATCCAAAACACAGCACAATAGGAACTATTATTATCAAATGATTAGGGTTGGAAGAGACAACAAAGGTCATCCAGTTCCAACTCCCTTGCCACAGGCAGGGACACCTTCCACTAGACCAGGTTGCTCAAAGCCCCATCCAACCTGGCCTTGAACACTGCCAGGAATGGAGCAGCCACAACTTGTTGGGACAACCTATTCCTGTGCCTCACCACTATCATAGATTCTTTTCCTAATATACAATCTAAATTGATGCTCTTTCAGTTTAAAGCCATTCCCTCTTGTCCTATCCCTACATGTCCTTGTAAAAAGTCCCGCTCCAGATTTCTTTTAGGCCCCCTTTTAGATACTGGAAGGCTGCTCTAAGATCTCCCCAGAGCCTTCTCTTTTCCAGGATGAACCACCCCAACCTAGCCTGTCTCCACAGGACAGGTGCTCCAGCCCTTGGATCATCTTCGTGGCCTTCCTCTGGACTTGCCCCTTCTTATGCTGGGAGCCTCAGAACTGTACATAGTACTGCAGGTCAGGTCTCACGAGAGCAGAGTAGAGGGGTAGGATCACCTCCTTCGACCTGATGGTCACGCTCCTTTTGATGCAGCCCAGGATATGGTTGGCTTTCTGGGCTGCGAGCACACACTGAAGCCGGCTCATGTTCAATTTCTTATCAACCAACACCCCCAAGTCCTTCCCCTCAGGGCTGCTCTCAATCCATTCTCCACCGAGCCTGTAGCTGTGCTTGGGATTGCCCTAACCCAGGTGCGGGAACTTCCACTTGGCCTTGCTGAACTTCATGAGGTTTGTGCTGGCCCACCTCTCCAGCCTGTCATGGTCCCTCTGGATGACGTCCCTTCCCTGCAGTGTGTCAACCTCACCATATAGCTTGGTGTCATTGGCAAACTTGCTAAGGGTGTACTCGATCCCACTGTCCATGTCACCGACCAAGATGTTAAACAGTGCCAGTCCCAATACTGACCCCTGAGGGATGCCACTCATCACTGGTCTCCACCTGGACATCAAGCTGTTGACCACAACTCTTTGGGTGTGACCATCCAGCTATGGTGGGTAGGCTTCATGATCCCAGCCCTTGCCTTTGCCTTCTTGGGTGATTTAGGTGGTGTGGCTGGAGCATTTGCCAGTGAAGACTGAGGCAAATAAGTCATTGAGCGTCATGGTTTTCTCCATATCCCAAGTAACCAGGTGTCTCATTTTCTTCTGGAAAGGGACTACATTTTCCTTAGTCTTCCTTTTATCACCACCATACCTATAGAAGCTTTTCTTATTGCTCTTGACATCCCTTGCCAGATTTCACTCCCTGAGGGCTTCAGTTTTCCTAACCTGATCTGTGGCTGCTAGGACAATTTCTCTGTATTCACCCCAGGGTAACCATCCTTGCTTCCATCCTCTGTAGGCTTCCTTTTTGGGTTGGAGTTTGTCCAGAAGCATCTTGTTCATCCATACAGGCCTCCTGATGTTTTTGCCTAACTTCCTTTTTGATGGAATGAATTACTCGAGCTTGGAGGAGGTGATTCTTAAACATTAACGAACCTTTTTGGGCCCCTCTTCCCTCCAGTGCTTTGTCTCAGGGCACTTTACCAAGCAGATCCCCGAGGAGGCCAAAGTCTAGTCTCCTGAAGTCCAGGTAGCAAGTTTGTTGTGCACTCTCCTTGCTACCCTAAGGATCTTGAACAGCAGCATTTCATGGTCACTGTATCCAAGGCTGCCCTTGAGCTTCACTTTCCACACCAGCCCTTTCTTGTTGGTGAGAATAAGGTCCTCCAGCATAACTCCTCTGTCATTTAGAGAAGGAATTTATGATCAGTGCATTCCAGGAACCTCCTGGATTGCTTATGCCTTGTCGTGTTGTCCCCAACAGATACTAGGACGGTTGAAATTCCCAGTGAGGACTGGGTCTTGTGAACGTGAGGCTGCTCCTATCTGTCTGTAGAGGGCCTTATCCACTCTGTCTTCCTGGTCAGATTGCCTGTAGCAAACCCCACTATTATATCACCTGTTCCTGTCCTTCCTTTAATCCTGTCTCATAGTCTTCACATCCATCCCCATTTGGAGCTCCATGGACTCCAGCTAGTTATTAACATAGAGTGCAATGTCCCCTCCTCATCTTTCCTGCCTGTCCTTCCTACAGAGCCTGTATGAAGAAAACTTAACTCCATCTCAGACAAAACCATTACAATAGGTCAATTATATAGTCAAGTTTCTATTTGAAGAAATGGAAGAGAATAGAGCAATTTTTATGGGACCATAGCGACTCCTGAAATGTTATTTTTATTCCATTTAAAACCAAGCATTGCAAAGAAGTGTGTACACGACACTTTTACAAGATGGAAAAGATTTAGTTAAGACATTTCTAAATGACAGAAGTCAGGAAAGCTCAACATGACCAACACAGGTCTTAAAATCGTAAACCTAGAGGCTCAGCTTTTCCTGCTCAAAGACCTCATTAGCTGGGCTGGATAATGTGATTGGTATTTCTTCCTTGATGGTCTTGGGAAGTTTCTTGTTTTCTCTCACTGTTTCCAGGTATTAGCATCCTCTGCTGATACAATTTCAGCTGCTGTTTCAAAATACGTATCAGAAACAGGAAGCTCTTAGGAAAACAAGACTGGCTCTAGCAAAGTCCTTGAGATGGGGAAAATATAGGTGAGGAAAGGGAAGCTGAGAAAAACAGAGCAACAAAGCTGCTTCTGAGGGGTCATTTTCCCCACCTGTGTTAGTCCTGTATTACTTGAGTAGTACAGAAGAGAAAAAAGTGTGGCACAAAGGTGTGTGTGGATCAGGCTGTAGGTTACTTTGATTGCCAGTAAGCAAATCACATTTAAAAACCCCAAACTGGAGGCATACATAACATCATCTTCTCGCGTCAGGGCCATAGAAGGGAAGTAGTTGTCTGTGACTTGAATGGAAAGGGAAACATCTGCAAAGCAGTCAAACTCTTAGATAAGATGCAAATCCTGTTTTAGGGATTCATTAATGTCAGAGATAAGGCGAGTAAGACGTACAGGTGTTAAAATGCATCTGCTGCTCAGCTGTGTGTGAATGGATGTATGTTTGATTGATTGTCTTTATTTGCCAGTCTGGTTTGTGCAGATTTGTGGGATGGTACTTGTGAATGAATGCGAGCTGTTAGCTTGTTTAGTCTAGCAGAACAAAAGCCAAGAAAGGATGTCACTGTTACCTCTAAATATTGTGAGAGAAGAAAAGAGTATTTAATCTAAACTATAAGGCTGGCACAGGAACACCCTGGTATGAATAAGCCATAAATAAATACAGGCTGATTATGAAAAAAGTTCATAATCCTGGGCAAGGAGCTAACTCTCAGAGTGGTATAGGCCTAAAACCACCATCACTTGTAGAGCTAAGGCAGTTTGCAAATAGGATTGTATGATGCTATTATTAGAACAAGGACTAAACTCCGTGACCTCTGAGGTCCTTTCCAGTCCTAGGCTCCCTTGGTTCTACAAAACATTTACAAGTATATTTTGAGAGAGAGGAGTTGCCACCAGGCTACCTGCAAAGTTGCTTCAACTGTTTTTCTCCCCATCCTTGCTGTATTCCCAAAGTAGTTAATAGAAATAGGAGGATGAGAGCTAGAACAAAAGTTCATAAGATCCAAAGACAGAGAGAAAAGGAAGCTGGAGTGAGTGGTGGACAGTAATTGAATTTTAATGAAGATCCAAATCAGCAAGTGGAAAACACTAATTCACATAAGCAATATTAATCTCATTAGCATTTTATGGAAAGGAAAGAAGTATTCTCAGGGAAAGATTTATTCTTATCAGCAGTTCTGTCCTAGCAGTACTTCTTGCTAATTGACAAAAGATTAACTATAATCTGTACCTATTAATCTTGGGAATGTTGAACCATTATACTCCAGTTTCTACTGCAAGTAATGCTGTATTTTTGTCATTTTTATGTGGTCTGTGTCTTAAATGGAAACATTAAATTCAGACATTTATTAAAATTACTTAAAATAGCTTTTAATTAATCTATTTTTAATTGAGAGGATCATTAATTTAATTAAAAGTCTATTTTTAAATGTGATAGATATACAGAGAAAAAAAGAAGACCAAAAATACACTTGTATGGAAAAGAAACCAGCTTGCTTAACCGGTGAGGTACTTTCTGTGGTTAGACAGCCCACCTGGTTGTATCAGGACACTGTTCTTCAAGGTCTGAGTATTAGTCATTCTTACCCTTTCTGATACTTCCTTTTAGTTTAAGGGTGTTTGTTGGTATTTTTTCATATGCTGGAGGGGGGAAATAATCTGCACTTTTTTTTCTTTATTTTTTTGAATTCATGATTAGTCAATCACTTACTTTGAAGCACAGAAATAAACCTTGTTTAAAGAAAAGGCTGCTGCTTTGCACTTGAAGTTACTGATTTGTACTTAAATTCTAATTCTGGTGATTAGCTACTCTTCTGGACAACCTATGTTTGACCTTTTTTCTAGCTTGGCAATAACTGTAGTTTGAGTCTTTTGTAACTCTTTCACGTACACATAGTGAGGATTGTTAGGAGCCCAGTTTAGAGGCAGATAGTAGTTTTTGAAAGTAGAAGATATCTGTAATTTTAATTCTTTACTTTTTTTTAAGTGATTCTTGTTGAGTCTAGTTATGGCCTTTGCAAAGATGATGTAGCATCAAAGTGCGCTGAACAATGAGATCCAGCCTTGGCTCTAAGTGGAAACTGTCCCAGGCGAGGAGACAGTTGTTGCACAATGTGTACACAGGCAGCACAGAAAGCTCCTTCCTACCTGGAAGTCCTGTGGAAGAGGTGATGTTAGAGGGTAGAGTTCAGGGAAGAGATGATGTGGGGAAGGAGAAGTCTGGAAGACATGGTATGAAGTGAACTCCACCTGTCTGAAAGCATTAGTGTTCTTGACTGCAAGCAACAGCCTGGCAGAGAGAGGAATGGTGCCAGGCTGCACCAGTCTTGCTGGGCACAAGCCCTGGTCTTATACCAGCACAGATGTCTGCAGAGGTAGAAAGGCCAGCCTCATGTGCTCATGTCTGTGTGCATGCAGACTTATTTAGTCATCTGACATTTTCATCATAATGCATTTTCCTGTTAAACCAGGTGATTTTTACCCACTTCACTATCCCAAGCTCAAGGACTTGCAGTTAAAATCTAGACTGAAATTAACTGAACTTGGAGCAATTATAGAAATGCAACCCACTCTCCTGTGTTATATCAGCCTCCAGCTATCTCATACTGATTATTATAGAATTACAGAATGGTTTGGGTTGGAAGGGACCTTAAAGATAATCTAGTTCCAACCTCCATGCCATGGGCAGGGGCACCTTCCACTAGATTATGTTGCTCAAAGCCCCATCTTTAAGTGTTATTTGCTGCTATTATTAGGATTATTTACTGAATACTGGTATACTGCTGAAACTCAAGCACCCCTCAGTTGTGTGAGCACCCATTTCTTTCCCTCTGTAGCAGGCAGGAATCACCAGGCAGGAGAGCCAAGGGTCGGAGCCTTTATCCAGGTTGGACACAGAGTGGGGAGAGAGGACCTGGGCAGCAGGGCTTTCTCCCAGAGGCACAGCACCTTTATTAACCCTGCCTGCTCCTTCTTTGCTGGTTTACTTAAAGAAAGGCTTCATCACGGTTTATCTCTGTGTGTGTATGTTAAAGTATAAATCTATGTTGTTATTTTTAAAATGCAAATATAGATTTATATATTAGCATAATTACAATTAATATAGTTAATATAGCACACCAAATAATATGGTATATAAAGATAATATAAACCATAAATACATGTGTAACATATATAAAACATTGTTTTATTTTATTTTCTCAATTTTTATCCCCAGAAGGGAGGGCTCCGGACAGCGTGTGCAGGGGGATGTGTGCAGGGGGGTGCCCGAGGGGGGC
>JANHGB010023388.1:0-15081 GCA_026283785.1 Coracopsis vasa
TCTCTGTGCACTTACATGAGTGTATACCTTTGAGCCTGGCATTCCTCCAGCTTTCAACCCTCACCCTCACTTGACTCCTCAGAGGTATGGTATGGGGTCGTTACTCCCAGTGCCATGCTCAGGGAAGCCAAGGATGGTTCAGTTTAATTTGGTGTTTGGCCAGGCCTTCTGCCTAGCCAGGCGATGGAAAAACAAACTCCTGCTCTCACCAAGAAACAACTGGCACTCAGTTATTTAGTTTTCCAAGGGAAAGCAGTGTGGAAAGGTTCCCACTTTTTAGTGGTTTTGTAGTGAAATTACTCATCCCAGGTTTAATTTTTACATTTGCCACCATTGGCCCTGTGAGTGTTTTCAGGGAGGGAGCCAGATAAAACGCAATTCTGTTACATGCCCCATATTGAGCTTATGCCTTTCTAAGTAATTTCTTTTTGATTCTTTTCCACACAGCACTGGAAGAATGTTCCCAGAGTCTTGTGAAACTTCTATGCTGGGGTTTTTTAAATACAGCTAAAAACATGATTTCTGTCACTGAGAAAATATTTGCTAAAGCCCAAATTTGCGACTGAAGTCGCAAATTCCTCACACAATTCGTCGTTTTCAAAAGCACATCTGATTGACTGAAAGTGGAAATCCATTCTTAAACTTCTGACAATTTGTAATAACTCTAATTGCATTTTAATATTTAATAGTCTTTATAATTGCAGAGAAAGTATTGACATCAATGCTGAGCCTGATATAACTCTGCCATCCCTTACAATATGTGAACTGTTCTACAAGACCATTTGTATGATGACAGTGTTAGTTGTAATTACCCATGATCTGAGATGGACACTAGTGACATGTTTTATTCAAAGGACAGGAATTGTCAGTGCCTTTGGAACAGGCTGTAGAGAATGAGAATATTTAATAACTCTAAAAGACTTATCTTTGCTCTCACAGGCTTCCATGGTGCCATCTCAGGTCAAACTTGTGTATGGACTGTAAGCAGACATAGCCAGTTAGGGAAAAATATAGAGAAAGCTACAGTAAAGCTTAAATCAGTGTATAAATAAATCAGGCACACTTCAAATTTAGCCTTGTTGTCTTGGAGCTCTTTAACGATGTTCACTGAGTACTCTGTGTGTACATATATTTGCTGAATACAAATGTCCTGAGCACTTTCTGCTGTCAGTTTTTAACCTTTCATATATCCCCAACTAGTTAATAAAGATATTTGATATTCCAGATTTAAACAGCACTGATGGCTGATGTTTTCTGGATGGACACATAGGGTAAGGAGGGTTATTTCTATTCCCTGCCTGATGCATGCAGTGACTGGTATCCAGATTAGTACAAGGGTAAGTTTCCAGGAAAAGGGCTGCAGGTAGGTGTCTCAATAGAGTTCTGCTCTGAAAACCCAAGGAGTCAAATCAATACCTTCTCAGGCAGAGTACATAAGGCTCCCCGGGGCACTCATCCATCTCCACAGGCTCTGTGCCAGGCTGGCTCCCTGGCACAGCCCAGCAGGATACAGCAGCATGCCCTTGACCTGCTGCTCACCATGCCCCACCAGATGTGCCTAGACAAGTGCATGATAAATACAGGCACTCTGTCACTGGCTCTGGTTTTCCAGTCATTCAAAGGCAAACAGTTAAGACTGATCTTTATAACTAAGATGTTTTTGCATTTATGTTTGTATTAAGAGCCCACCAGCGGTGAAGCACTGTGCAGTACACCCAGTACACTGTGCTCCCACCCTGCGCTGCGCTGCACTGCGGCTGGCTGGTGAATGGCCCTTGCAGAGACCATTACCTTCCAGTGTGAAAATTTTGTCCATAATACCCTGAGATCTTCTACCTTGATAAAGGCTGTTTTGTGAGATGGAATGACAGCAATTTTCCTGTACTAAGCTGGTTGCTTGATTGCTCCCAGCAACCATAACCATGAACATAGAGTGTCCTTGAGGGCTGGAGTGAAGCAACACCAACCTTGGAGCGAAGGGGCAGCCCCAGTAATCTCCTTCCAGACTTCCTTCTGTGCAATTCCATGGGCTTAGGACCAAAGTAATAAACTGAGTGGTTTTGCTATGTATTTGTAACAAATAAAAAAAAGCCAGCACTGATCCTGAAAGTGGGCTGAGGGCTGAAAGGGGCCCCTCCATGGGCAGCTGGAAGGCCCTTTCCCCTCCCCACATTGAGTCATTTCCTGTCCCACAGCTCAGCGATGCCTGTATGTGCCAGGCAGTGCTCTGTGTGGGCTTTGCCTTGCAGAAGAGAGGGCCCACGGGGTGCCTTTGAAGACAGGATCAAAGCAGCAAGGAGCCATATACTCTTTTGATTCCTTAATCGTGCCAGCTCCCCTCCTGCCTGGCTGTCACGCCATGGAGCACACACGCTGTAAAAGCATTCCCAGCTTCAAAGCTCCCCTCCTTGGCAGCCCATTTTCTTTTTCTCCCACTGAGCTATTCCTGGTAATGCAGGGACAATTACAGCTGCTTACCTGAGCCATCCTCCAGCAGCACCATACAACAGTCTTGTTTATTGGAGACAGGCAGGGCTGGGGGAAACACACCCAGTGCAGACCCGCTCTGCGGTTCCAACCCTTCCTGTCCGATGTTTTGGAGGGTATAAATGGTCTTTCTTGGCTCAGAAAACTCTTGAAACATTAAAGGAACCATTCTTCCTTGTGTGGCAGCTCTCGAATCTGTGAGGGAAACCTCTTTTCTTTTGGGTCCTTTGGGGGTGGAGGGAGTATCTGACAATTAAAGTCTTTTTACAAGAATCATTTCCTTGGCATACCATTGTGTGGGAAACTTCACCGGGGGAAAAAATTGGCTTTAAAGGCAAACAAACAAACCAACCCCATTTGATATTATAAACTGAAAATCAGGCCCACAGGATATTTTTGTCGAAAGAATTTTCTCCTGGCATTTGCTATTTTAATTATTTTTTTTCTTTTTTTGCTATAGAATTTGCAATGGAAAAAGTCTTACAAAGTGAAAAGCATTGAAATGGAAGTTTCTGCATGTAATATACTCAGAATATTCAGATTCTTAATGCAGGATTTGCCTTTTTAAATTACTGTAATTTCATTTTCAAATGTATTTCATTTTTATCTATGATAATTTCATATTATTTATTTACCTGTCAGTAATGATGTACTATAAACTTATACTGGCTTTTGATAAAGAAAACCATCTAAAAACCCCACTGATATTTGAAAGTAAGAAAAAAGATCTGGTTTACATTATACATTTTTGAAACAATATTTTAAAATGTGAAGGTCTAAGTTTGAAATTCAAAGTCAGTTTGAATGACTCAGTCCAATATTTCACAGCACAGCTTTCCTCCTTTCAGCAGCGGGAACAGGCACTGCAGCTTACATGAAAGTAGAAAATTCTCAGAAGAAACATTGTAATTCATCTTGAAACAAAAGTTGGGGCTCTGCAACTGATTCCTGTAATGGCAGTGCAAAAAATTAACAGAGATAACTAGAAGATAAATAGCAGCAGTTAAGGCAATCTATTTGAATGCATCATGGTGCTGCTGGTAAGTACTGGTATCTGCCAACCAGCAAAATACAAATTCCTACTATGACAGAACTGCAATTGCCATAGTATCACCAGATTTTCTGCCTTGTTTATTGGAGGGGAAAAAAAATAAAAGTAGAAAATGTGTAAATTTTGGAATCATAAAACAAAACTTACAAACTGTACAAAAGTCTGGTTAGATGTAAATGTGAAATGAAACAAATATATCCCTGGTGATACCCATCAGACCTGAACTGTGTACAGGCTCAGCCCCTTGCAATGGAAACCCCCCTCTCAAATAGGAAATAAGAGCTGCATATCTGACTGGTCTAAGCAGACTAGATGACCAAGAAGCTTGTGATACCTGGAGAAAGCATCAGCTCTTATTGTTTCCTGTGAAACAAAGCCCTTAGGGATGGCCATGTCCTCCACAGGTGTGTTTTAAACAGTGACTGCTCTCTGCACTGTAGGAAAGGGCTCAGCTGCGCTATAAAACCAATTTGAGCACTTCTTCCAGCGAGGGTGACCACAGCAGACACTATGGAGGTCTTCTGGCACTGCTTGGGGATTTAGATACCTTCCCTGAAGGCTAGAAGTGGATCTGAAAGCCACCTCGTTTCTCAGGGGTCAGTCTAAGGATTGCCTTGGCTGATTAGTATATTTTAATGAACAGGATTCTTTTCTCTTTGACAGAGGAAACGATTTTGATGTACTGATAACTCCTCTGTTGAGTCTAATGCTTTGTGATGGCCCAGGGAACCACGGGTGCACTACTTTGGTAAAAAATACACTCCTAATGAGTCCTCTTCATTAAGAGAAATTACATATCCTGGTTGGAGAGCCGCATATCCCCTCTGGAAAAACTGTAAGGGACATCAGTGTTTTCTCTCTCAGTTACAGCCAACTCTTTTGTAGCTGTGGTGGGTGGGAAGTGGTGAAATATCAGCTCTTGGCTCTACCTAGCTTAGTGACTGCTTTGGAAACTCTGTGTCAAAGCCTTAATGTCGTTTGAACACAGTTTTCAGAATTTAATTGACACAAACACAATATAGAAGAGTTCAAACATGCAGGAGGAGACAAGAGGAATGACAGGTAACCCTTAATGGACTGCAAATGTATTAAGGCTTTGTGCTGAGTAGCAAGAATATCACTCAGGAGTGATGGTCGTTGGCAAATGTCCCTTTCAGAGTTGCCTCCCTTGGCATTCTGCTTTGTGTGGAGGTGGAGAATAGCAACAACACATCATTATAAAATAAATACCTTTGTGTGTTGTGAATGGAGGATGACATGCTACAGATATGCAGATATATACAGATATGAAAGCAAGTGAATGATTTATTTCTCATGAAAGAGAGGTTTTTAAGGTTCTGATCATAATTTAGCTCATGGCTACCACATGCTCAAGAACTTAAGTAAGTCTGCCTTTTTTTTTCCAGAAATCAGAGATGTGTGTCCTCAAACCCCATTCACTACAGGTATGCAGCTGCATCACCCAGAGGAGGTACTTCAGTTTGGTGAAACTCTCCTTCTAGAACAGTTTTGGGGATACACAACCTCCAGTTCTCTCAAATTAAAGGCAGAAAAGCTCAAATGGCTCTCTAAGCAATGAAAGTCTCCACCTCCCCTTGTTTGTGGAAAAACCTTATTACAAACAGAGAGACAAGCAGCAGGTGAAACAGGGATCCCTTTCTGATTCAGCCACTCACTGACTTCACTGCTGCCCTCATCTCTCTGCTGCTGGAAGCACCCTTCAACCCAGACCTCTTTCCATTACACAGAATTTTCCCTTAGAAACTCTGACAGCATCCCTCAGTTTCTAAAAAAGCACTATCTTTATACCCTCACAAATAAACTGCTCAGACTAACCCAGCTCCTGCAGCCTGCTATGGGTTAGTGGTGGCAGAGCTGAGGTTCCCCAGGGAGGGTTAAAAACCTATTGAAATCCTGTACTAAAACCATTAGCAGGAAAGTGAGATAACTGTACTTTTCTATTCTCTCTAAGGTACTTATACCCTATCCATTGCCCAAATAATTTAAATACACTGTAGAGAAATTAAAAACATACAGCTTGGCACACATAATATTAATTTTACTTGATGGTATCATCCACTGAAATGGTGCAAATAATGGATTTTATTTCAGTGGACCATACATGTTTCTGAAACAGTTTCAGGCTTACCCAATGTTTTTATTCAACATGAATGGAATATTTTAGTCCACTTTCACAGTATTTAATTCTTTTTTTACCATCTTCTTAACATTTAGGTAAATTACAAGGTATTTTATGCTTAATAATTTGAAGAATTGAAATCAGTCACTTTGAAAATACGTAAATGGAGCACTTAGATGTTTCCAAAAGTATAAATGGTTATTATTTTCACTGAAACTATTCACTGCATACTTCCTCATGTGAACAGCTACTTCACTCCCCTTCCTGCTCCTTTTTTTTTGTTTAGGAAAGAAGTTGAAGTCCACAAATTCATGTATTCACTGCCCTGCTTCTGTATGTATAATTCATCTTTCCACAGATGATGATTTTTTTTCTTACCTAAATTTTCTTTCGTTACCTCAATTCTGAGGAGAATGCATTCAGAGGATCTTTTGATGATCCTGTCTGGGACTGCTGATGGACCTCTAAGCCCTAGCCCTGACAGAGCTTTTCTGGATGTGGTTTCCTGGGGAGAAGCATGATTGTCAATGTGCTTAACATTGAGCATATACTTAAGTGCCTTTCTGAGTTGCTGCCAAATGCCTGTGATGCTTTTATCACTGTGCATTGTCCAAATTCAGAATTTAAAAGAATAATTTAATGGCCAGTGCATCACTCTGCTTTGAAGGCTGCACATCTTGCTGTCAGCCTGTGACGCGTTCCCTGCCAGCCACTTGCTCCTGCTGCTCCAGGAGCTCTGTGCATGGCTGGTTCATGAAAGCCATGGCTGCCAAGACATGGCTGTCCCCATGGCCCAGCCTCTTTCCTCACTCCCTCTTCACTTTTTGGATAGGTGAGAACTGTCACACATGCAGCAAGAATAAATTACCTCCTTGTAAGCTTGCAAAAGTGCTTCTTTCTGCCACCATGGATCCCATCACATCAGGATGTCTTGTCACCTCCTTCCACCTTGAGGATGCAGGTCATGACTTGGGACACCACCTGATCTTCTACTCCTCTGGGCCAGATGAATCTGTGCACTACCTAAACGCCACTGCTCTCATCCCATCTTTTGGTGTAGTCCATGTCTTAGCAGAGTCTCTGTCCCTTCAGTGTGTCCTCAAAAAGCACAAATGGGTGGATGGGAGGCATTGGGCCATGGCCTTGCCTGGCTTGGTGGGCTGGGCAGGACATGGGAAAACACTGCACACAACACAATGAAGCACCCAATATGAAAGATAAGTGTGAGGGGTGGTGAAAGGTCCAGACAGGGCTGTGAGGGATGTTTGGACTTCACGAGTCAGTCAGGGGGAGCTATGTGAGAAATGGCTGAAGTGCAGTGATAAATGAGGGGAGCGCTGGGAGACCTGCAGGCTGCATGACCTTGCAAGGGCACAGCACCAAGATACCCATGATGTTGCATGAGGCTGAGGTTATGCAGGAGACAGCACTGGAAATATCAGATTTGGGTATGAGTGTGGCGAGATGGGCACTAATGGGGAAAATGTAATTAGGGGTCATTTGGAAGGGAATTGGGATGGAAGAAAGTAGATACAAGAGCAATGAAAAGGAGACTTAAGGAGCAGAAAAGGGGAAATAAGATGTGCAAATCATCGGTTTAATGCAGTTTTGGTGTCCCTGCCAGGTATGGTCACTACTGCAGCCCAAATGAGAACACAGCTTGTGGTCATGCCCCTGCCACGTGTCATACCTGCTTCTGTGGTCATGAACCAGGGAAGGTGCCCAGGGAGCAGCCGGCTTGGGCATCCTGTGACCCCCATGCCAGTGCCTTCTCTAGGCCTGGTGGCATCAGCATACCCACCACTGCTTCATGGCAGGTTAGTTACATCTCCTTCCCGAAAAAGTCTTTATTGTAACTTTTGACTTATTTCTTTAAAGAATTGCTGGCTTGACAGAAAATACAATAAAATTAAAATTCAAGGTCTATCTCATTCATATTTGCTTGCAAATAACAAGCACTGTGGAAACACTACCCAAGCAGAACAGAGATTTATTTTCTAGCGTGTGAGCACTTTAAGGTCATTTACTTAAAATTACCTTCAAGAAACAACGGTGATGCTTCTGCATTACTCCCTCCCTTTAATGCCACTCTGCATTTAATCCATCTTACTGTTCAATAGAAATAGCTTACTCCTACGTCTAAGTAACTGATTGGGTTAGAGCCTGCATCTCAAACGCCACCCTGTTACCAGCAATGAATGCCATTTTTAGATCTCTCATTCCAAGGAAAGGTCAGTCACTCTTATAAACAATAGAAGGAGAAAATAGTCAGTCCAATGTTCATTTTATCCTTTCTCTCAATTTTAAAGGGGAAGAAGCAATCATTAGTGTTCCAAGGTAATTTATAATATTTTAATATAGTTACACTGAATCAACAGAATCTGGCAATAAGTTTTTATTCTCCAGATGTGATTATACATTCATGACAATGGCACAGTAGCATTGTGTAAGGACATCAGATAAGAAATACAGCTGGTTGAAATCTGAATTTCAAGTCCTTACAACAACATTTTTCAGAAGAATGAAACTTTCTCCAGAAATTAATAATAATAAAACCCCCACAAAGCTGTCAAGTATATTCAGCTTTGACTTTACAGTGATTTGTCTAGTTTATTGGGAAGTGTCCTTCAGGGTCTGGTATATTTGATCAGGAAAGACAAGCCCCCTCAGAATGTACGCCCCCAAGATCTGGACCAGTATTTTTGATTCCTCGTCTCTCCTCTATGGCCCTGTAGGCAGCTAACAGAGATTAGCCCTTCAGCCCAGTCAGCTAAGGTGTGGGGCCAAAGTGGGGCCATATGAATACCTCCAGTGGGCATTGGTGGAAATTCACTGTCAAATGTACTTTAAGATGCCCAAGGTTTTCAGGCAGTTGCAGCTGAGCTCGTGACTTGGCCAGTAGAAGATCTCCAGTACTTCCATAACCACTTGCTATCTACCTTGATTGAATCTTCCCCAGTCAAGCTTACAAGCTAGTTGCTTAGTCACTCTTCATTTGAGATTTTAGCATTTCCTTGGGTTTTTTTAACTTTTTGCCAGCATCCCCATAGGTTTTGGAAGTGATAATCTTGAAATTACCCAGCACTTACTTCCTTACAGAAGAGATAATGTGGAGCTGCATGGCCACTGGCAATGGAATGTCACTGTGTCATCTTGTCATTTGTTTTTGTAGAGATTTTTGAGAGAAAGGGCAAGGGGAGGATTTGACATCAGCCTTGTGAGACACAGAACAGAGCTCATTATTCATAATATAAAATATTCTATATGAGAAACAACAAGAAATAAAACCATCACAGCTGTATTTATGGTGGTGGCATACACTTTTTGTTACCTGAACCAAAAACAGCCAAAAAGGAACTTCATAAGTCTGAAGACAGAGGAAGAAAAGGTCCTTTTGGGTAACTTGGAAATCATTTGTCAGGCTCAGGGCCAAAAATGGGGCAAAAAATAAGTACAGACTGATCTGGGTGAAGTCTTGTATAAAATGATTTTGGTTTTGCATGATGAAATCAAATAAGCGCATTACATTGTTATCACCGAAATGCAGCAAATGTCCCTGGAGCTCATTTGATGCCATCTGCCATGAAGGAAATGTCTCTCTTGTGTCTCCAGCCCAGGTGAGGTAAATCAGCACTGAAAGAGATTCCTTTCTGGCACATGGATGTCAGTTGAAAATACTGCCTGGATGAACTACACAAATCAAGCTTGTTTTCTGTGAATGCTATTGAACATAGCAGCTGAGGACATCAGCTGGGCAGTGAGCAACCTTTACTGGGAATAGCTTACCTCATCACTTCAGTGTTTCTTCACTTGGTAATTCGGTGCTTTTCCCCCTTTGGTCCTCATACAGAGCTCAGCCAGCGCAGATGCAATTTCTTCATGTGTGCTATTCAAGTAAATTACTCCTGAGAATGAACATGATTGTTAGAGAGAAGTTTTGTGCATTTGGGAGGATATATAAATTTTGGTCAAGCTCTGGCTCTTAAGTATTTCCCCTCTTGTTTCTACAGCATGTTCAGACTATTGTCTTTATCCTTTCCATTATATTTTTCAAAAATCTGGGTTGTGTTTTTTGAAGTTTTTTGTTTGCTTGTTGGTTTGGTTTGGTTTGGTTTTTGTTTGTTTGTTTGTATGTTTTGGGTTTTTTTTTTAATTCCCTAGATATAAATAGCCACTTACCAGATTAGACATCTTAGTGTGCAGTGAGTTGTGATTCTGGCTCTATTTGAAACACTTGCATGTTCAGTACGAAAAAATCTATAGTTTCAGCTATCATTTGGTAAATGGAGAGTGTTAAGGAAAGATACAGAACTCACACAGGATCCATGTCTACTTAAAATTACCTTTTGTCTGGACACCAGGTCAGTAAGTCACACACGGGTGCAGTGTGTAGGGGTGACACCACCTGCTCTGTCCCAGGAAAACCTAACCTGCTAATGCTGAGCAGTCTGGGCAGTGACTCAGTGGTAAATCATAGCACAGTGCAGCTCTGGATAGACTCTACAAAGAAAATTTATTCAAAGCATTTCATATTGAAAAACCTGATTACCATTTACCATATGATGCCTTTCTATCATTTCTGGAGTATCAAAAGGCTTTATTGTAGATGAGATCAAATAAATACAGCAAAAACATGAAAGAAGAGCACAGTCATATCCTGATGCATACTCTACAGATTATTGCCACCAGTTGAGAGTACGTGCCAATATTTTTACTAACCCTCCTTACAAATCATAACTGAAGCAGGCAGGAAGAAAACAGCAACCTAGAAGGGGTGTTTAAGAAAACCCTGGGAAAGGAAAAGAACAGAAAAGGAGATCTGCTGAGCTGAATCAGCATGTGGACTGTAGCTGGAACAAAAGGATTCCTCAGTTCATGCCAAAAATACACACCAGTGCTGCTGCTTTTTCAAGCTTGACATTCCCAGGTGACTTTTCTTTCTTCCGAACAGTCTTGTGGGAAGCTGCATGGATTCAAGTATGGGTGGCTGTCAGAGCCATCACTTTCTCCTCATTTCACGGCTTTATTTGGAGAGGAGCTTGTTCCTTGGTGAGCCGGGAGAATTGGTACCCTCTGAGGCTCTGTCCTTCCTCAAGAACACCCTGGGGCTCTTCTGCAAGGGACTCCTTTCTTGTCTCCCTTCTTAGTGCTAACAGGTCCCCAAAGCTCAACAAGATCAGCATCAGCTGAAGATCCCAGTTGCAGAGTTCTCTCTCATCTGGGTGGGGTATGACCACAGTGCTGTTATATTTTAGATGACTCATTGTGCAACAATCAATACGATTAAAATGCCCCAAAAAATCTCAAGTGACCAAAAGATTATTTTTCTTGTAGCGTAGTTAGGCTCATTATCACAGGGAGTCACTGAGCCCAGAAATTTAACAAGCTTCAGAAAGGACTGAGCATACGTATCACTAAAAAGGGAAAACTAAAATCATCAGGCTGAAGAAATCCGAAGAATCTTCTCAAGTTTCAGGTTTAAATGAACATTTATGAATTAGGGACTTGAAAGAGGCTTGCCATGGGGGCTAAGGTGACACCTACCCACCTCAGCAGGATGGTGACTGCAGAGGAAGAAATGGGTCCACTATCCAAACTGTGCTGCTGCTCTTTGCAAGCTCTATTTTTCATCTAGCAGAAAGTTCCTGGTATCAGTAAACCAAGGAAAAAGGGAGCAAAATGTAGGAAGTCTACATGTAAGACTAGTTATTTTTATGGTGTGGATAGGGAAGTAGAAATCTGTAAGTTCTCACTGAAGGAGGATTGCACCTCTGTTTCCTACAGCCTTGGCTGGTTATTTAGCAAGGAAGCAGCCCCTGCTAATCCTCTTCTCCTGCACTGTGTGGTAATGACCTGGACAATATTTTTGCTGTTGTCAGTATAATGCACAGCCAAATTCCTTTGTGCCTGCAGTAGGCATCAAATCATCGATGTGCATCAAATTCCCATGCAGCACTAGTTACCATCCATCAGTACTGCTCACTGATTGTGAATCACAGAAAGTTTCCTTGAGAAAATCACTCAAGAGAAACTATTCTCTTCTTAGATAATACATAGGTGACTCCATGCCACGTTTGTTTGTGTTTTTCTTGGCTGTGGTGAGCAGACCTTAGTTATAAAGCTGAAGCTAGCTCACTTTCTTCCAGCACTTCAAAGAACATCACCAATAACAATCTTTTAGAACCTGAACATGTTTGATATCTTGCTAACCCTAAAGCAAATAGATCTAAGGAACCAGCAAGCTGAATCATGAAAAAAATACAGTATACACACTAGCAAAAATCAAGGTGTCCTTTCATTCTTCAGCTAGAAAACCAGCTTTTGCATCTGAGCAAAGTAATAATTGTGACAATTTTGGCTTCAAGATGTATTTGCTTTTAACAAAACTAGGTTTTTAGTGGAATAACACTGTTCCCTGGAAACCGGTGCTGTTTGATGACATTCACATGAAACATTTCCTCATTTAGGGGCATTTAATTACCTCAGGATTATGAAATATAAAAATTAATATGCCCATATAGAAAAGTTGAGAGAAAATAATGTCCTTTACTCCATGGCTTTGCTGACTATGGGTCAGTAGCAAATTAGATTGCTTTAATTTTTCCCCATTGCAAAAAGGGTTCAATCAGTTATATCATGAGATGATATTATTAATGCAATCACAGTTTAAAAGAAACCAGCCCTAAAGGGAAATGCCAAAATGAATTCTTCATATAGTAACAAAGGAAGCCAGAAGACTCCTTCACAACGAGTCACGTCTACACTAAATACAACCCTGACGTTTCATAAGCTTCTAAATCAGCATGCTGTTAATATTGCAGTTTCTATTTGTATATCTAAACTTGCTAAAGGCTCCAAAGGCATTCAGAGCGTCACGAAAAGAATGTATAAGATTTGTTACGACACCAAGTTACAAATATAAACTGTGAAAGTATAAAATAGTAAATTATTTCATAATGTATCCACGACTCAGGCATTTAGGTACTTTTCCATCTTAATTAAGAGGCAACAAACTGTAAAAGGCTTCAAGAAAACATTTAAGTTTTCTTAATCAAAGCATAAAATTAATCTGTGAACACATTACTGCATGGTAAACTAGTGATCTTTTCAGAAGAACACATTGAAAGGGTCTGAAAAAACCAATTTAGGTTTTCTGCCTCTTTCTCTCCCCTGGAAAATGTGGGGTTTTTGAACCCAGTCCCACTTCCAATGGTGCAAGAGGGTAGCACATACCCCAGCAACACCGGTTCTCCAACTGGTACAGGTCCTGCCAGAGTCTCCTTTTTCCATTGCAGCACTTTCTAATTCTAATCAATTCCAGAGGCAGTAATGAAGTGATTACAGAAATAATAGGCAGCTGTGGAAAAGAGGCCTGTGAGGGCCATAGAGAATACAACTGTCCATCTGCTGTCCCCAGACAAACCTGGGCTCCCTGGGGTGTAGGGAGCCTTGGAAGTAACAGGGACACGTGCTTGCATTAGCCTGTGTATAAGGCACTGTGTCAGGTTTTGAAACTGCAAGATTAAGATTTATAGGCAAGGTGGTTTAGGTCTTAGCAGAGGTTTCTGAAGTGTATTTGTAGTCATCTATTTTCCTCTTCCTGCTCACTTCTGTTGAGCTGGATTCAAAGCATTAATGGAACAGGATTTTATCATCAAAGGATATGAAAATATGTATCAATAGAACTCTCTGATCAGCATTTACTCTTTAAATGTAAGAGAAATAATCCATTATTGCATAATAATAAAGCAATGACAGTCATGATGGTGCATAAGCATTTTCCAGGCATTCATTTAGGATGCCATGCAGCTGCCTGATAACGTGTTAAGGAAGCCTAGGAGTCCAGGGCCTCCTGCTCCAGGTTGATATTTCAGAAAAAGGAAGGTATTGTTTATCCATAGATTTATTATGAAAGTGCTTATGACTAGATTACAGAAATAATTAATTGGTTTTAATCTTAGTCCTGGAGCCTTTGAAACCAATGACAAGGCTTCTGCTGACTTTAACTGAAAAACTCCAGGTTTTGAGACACCGTTGCATGATCTGCAGAGCACAGGCTAAAAATATGTATGCAAGGATTACAAAATATTTGTGTTTAATTTTAAAATGTGTGGAAAATCACATTAATACAAAGAGTCAGCAAAATGTATGTGTACTGCCTGACTTCAAAACTCAAGGTTTACTTACATTCTTGAGATTTTTATAAACTAAAACCCCATATACAGGCACAAATTTCTCCACCGTGCAAAGGTTATGGTTCTTTTGTCAGTTCCTTTTCTTGTTTATTCAGGGTTTGAAACAGGTATCCTAGAGCATTTTTTCCCATTTGTGACTCAACTCTTGTTCATACACAAAATATACAGACATGATCATGTTAAATTATTTATTAGCTATATTTAACAAACACCAGCTGATCTACATACTTTGGATGGGGTCTGACCTGTTGTCTCTGAAAGACATGGCAATCTTCCCCCTTGGCTTCAGTCAATTCTGGACACCTACCATTTTGTGTTCAGTACTAATTCTTCTGTGCTAGGATGTGTCCCCGTTTGGCAAAGCTAAATGTGATATATATTTGTTAAGCACTTCTTTGAAATAAAATACAACTTCTCTTCCCTTTTAAATATATGAAGATTTTAAATGGCTGAGCTTCTAACTTGCTTTGCCTGATGAACCACTGAACGAAATTAGACCATAAATATATATGACATCCACATTATTAGCAAATACATTCATTAACAGAAGTGCTATCACAGTGAATACCAAATAAATTAACAATGACAGGGCAATAAATTAAAGTGTTTATAAATTTCTTTCTCACAGCTTACAAAGTCAAGATAGATTCCTGACCTTTGATGTAAAACTTGACGATCACTGGTAAGTCAAATATGAGACTGTCAGTATTCAGTGCCACAACTGAGACCTTTTCATCCTGAAGATGTAACAGATAACTTTCTAAGAATTTCTTAGTGGATTAACATTCACTACCATCCATACTTCATGAAGGAATAATGTCAGCAGGAAATAAGCTCATTTCCATTCCAGACACATCCTGGTTTATTCTTGCCATCTCTATGATGATATGTTTACATGGTATAAGTTGTCTGTTTAGTAACTCATCACTTTCTCCTTGTTCTTGGGTAGTCCAAGCAATGGTATGGCACCAAACCTCTCCTCTGGGCTCTTTGGGTCCTCAAGGGAGCTGAAGACACCTGAAGGAGGGATTTAGAGGTGAAATAGAATCATAGGATCATAGAATAGTTAGGGTTGGAAATGACCTTAAGATCATCTAGTTCCAACCCCCTGCCATGGGCAGGGACACCTCGCACTAAACCATGTCACCCAAGGCTCTGTCCAACCTGGCCTTGAACACTGCCAGGGATGGAGCATTCACAACTTCCCT
>JANHGB010023388.1:15181-35345 GCA_026283785.1 Coracopsis vasa
CAGTTCCATGTCCTTTTTATGTTGAGGACACCAGAACTGCACACAATACTCCAAGTGAGGTCTCATGAGAGCAGAGTTCGACCTCCTGGTCACGTTCCTTTTGATGCAGCCCAGGATACGGTTGGCTTTCTGGGCTGCGAGCACACACTGAAGCTGGCTCATGTTCATGTTCTCATCAACCAACACCCCCAAGTCCTTCTCCACAGGGCTGCTCTGAAATAGGGACCAGTTTCCAGCTTTTATATATTTTGTGTATCTAATCTTGTAGAGGAAAACAAACTGCATACCAGTCAGGTTGCAGGCTTGGTCCTTTTCATTTTGTTAGTTGAACTTACTGTCTCACTCTGTGTCAGTAAGGAATTGTTCTTCCAAAGGAAGAGATCTCAGCCTTTTTCTGGTAGAAAATCCTGAACCAGAGGTGCTAACCCCTATTTAACAGTTTTGATATTCTGAAAATAAGTTTGCTTCACTTCATTAGCTGCCACATACCATGAAAGAAGTCCACAGACAGAGTGAAAATCAGAGCTTGGTCTGATTAAGGTTTCCAATATTTTGGACACAAACAACAAATGACAAAGCTAGGCTAAGGATAACCATGAGACCAGTGAAATATCTAGGTGCGGGAATAATTTCAGGTCAGACGTATGCTAATGAGAGAGGAAAAATTGGGCCATCTCTTTCATTTTGGGCCAGCGTAATGGTTCTATAACAAGAACTTGGGTGCAAAACCATCATTACACTGTCGCACTTATTCCTGTACAAGAACAAAATCCATCTTCAGAATAATATCCAGGTGCCTAGCAAGGAATAGAAAGCTCATTCTGAATTATGTACATGTGCCTTGCACTCCTATTTGCATATGTCTAACACTGCCACCACCTATGTACAAAGTGCTGCATGAATCATCAGCAACACCTTCAGCAGCAGCAGCTGTGGGCTGCTGGAGCACAGAAACACTTGGGAGAAGGAGGACCCAGCTCACCCATCTTAGTCACTCAACTATTAGGTCTCTAGTATAACTATAACTATGAAAACTGCAATCTATTTTTCCCATTTTCTGGTCTTTGAGTTTGTTATGATCAGGCTAAATCATATATCCTCCTTTCTAATCCCAAACAGCTTGCTAAAGCCCTTAGCTTCAGTGCACCTGGTTGTGGCAGGAAAACCTGACAGTGGTCAGGAACATTCCTGGTGACATTTATCTTTGTATCTTTATTTTAGTGGTGTTGAACAGTCACACCTCAAGTGAGGTGTTTCCAGGAGGGGGTTGACAGGGGAGGGAATGCACAGCAAAATCCAGGAGATTACAGGGAGCCCGCTGCAGAGGTCAGCTCTGCTGGTTGACAAGTGACCAGCCCGATGACAGGGGCTTTCAGTGCTGCCCTGGAGGTCTGAGCAGAGCAACGCAACAAGGTCACCCCAATGCTCATCTCACACACCGCTTCAAGCAGCGGCAGGCAGAGGGCCCAGGCAGCACGGCTGCGGGAGGCCTTTCTCTGCTGTACATTGTGTGCTCTTGTTCTCTTGCCATCCCACCATGCTGGAGGTGAGTCAGACCTCAGCTGTGCCGAGATAACTCACTCTGGTGGCAAAACCCCACCTCAGCACACAGGCAGTGCTGGGGACATTTGCTTTCCTCTCCCCCATGCTGCTTTGTCCCTTACCCCCCTTGGCTGTTCAGGCATTTGGACCGTATAATAGCAGGAGTTAAGCATCACTGTGATCTGTGTGCCAACACTGGCTCAGTGAACAGTTACGAAGCACAGCAGAGGTAAGAAAACAAACTGCTATAGCACTGCTTGAAAAGACCAGCAGTGCCCAAGTCCTGCGGCTCAGGGCTTTGCCTTTTGCAGCTCCCAGGAACTGCAGCATGCATGGGTAGTACAGGGTACCGTGGAAAGTCAGTGAGGTTTTACAGCTACATTATACCCAGCCCACAGGAACCCTGGCTGCTCCAAAGAAATGAGCTATGAAAGAACCCATCTATTAAATGTGTGAAAAACATGGATTTTCCTCTTAGCTGATTTTTATCTTTCTTTACATAAATGTTTGTAACTGCATAGATCCATCAGGTTGTACGTGCTGGGCCATGAGGCTCTGTGCTGCTACAGCTACTTTTCTTGGTCACCACCATGTCCTGGGGAAGCTTCTGGGCAGGACACCTTTGCCCCTTCAACACCCTTTTGGGGTGTAGGGTGAGTACAACAGAACTTTTGAAGTGAGGGCACCTCTCTCCTCAGAGGAGAGAAGTTTTTAAGCTCTAAAGGATAACTCTGGCATCAGTTCAAGCTTTATGTGCAGTTTTGGATTGGTTTTTCCTTTTTCCCTAGCTAACTGGGTTGGCCCAAGTAATAAAATGGTATGTGTTCAGTGACCTTGACCATCCAACCTGTTGTAATTCATGCCTGAGGAGGACTGTAGATATAAGCAGTGGGTGATCTGCAGGTCTCCTGTAAATATTTAAAAGTGTTTGCCAAAGCCAGCCTAAACTTCCTAGGGTGGCTTTGCGCTAATTCTTTTCTGTATCTCTTCACTTCAGGTAAAATGTCAGCTTGTGAACTATAATAACAGCTTTTCCCTTTAGACTTTTTTTCCCCAGTTCTGACCTAAAGAATTCCAGCACTCAATAGGAAATTTCTCACAGGAAACTTTCTATGATAGCTACAAATTCTTACAATACCTCTCCTGCACAGTGCCTGTAGCGAGGAATGCTACAGCCTTCCAGCAGTTCCTTTCTGTGTTTTGCGTTCCTGAACTGAGCCTGATGATGGCAGAGTTGCTTAGCTCCAGGCCGGCTTCCAGCAAGGCATCCCTTCCAGAGCTGCTCACAGCTGAACTGATAACACTGATGCCATTTGAGCCCCTCTCCTTTATAGCCAAGGCTCTCTAATCCACAGCAGCATTAAAGACACTGAAAAAGGGTGGGGATAAAGAACTAAAAAAGGGGGAGAGAATAAAAAGTCCTTCACTTCAATGTCATTTCAGTAGACCAAGATCACGGTGGGGCCAGATGCTGGACACAGCTCAGCTCAAGGGAGCAAAGGTCTCTGGAGGGCTGATTGCAACAGTTCAGGCTGCTCTAATCTCCACGGGCTGCTCACAAAAGGCAAAAGCACTTCTGGGGATATGTCCTGCGTCAGGGCGGCCAAACTGCAGTTCTTCCTCTGCAGCCTTTCCGTTCTCAGCACAGGGAGCTGGCTCCTGCACTGGGCTTACCCCAGGCACTGCAGGAGGGTGTTTTTAAAATAGGAAAGTACAGAAATAACATAAAATGTAGCTAGTAAACAGTAATGTAGGTACAAAAAATGCCACACTTTTGAAAAGGATATAACAGTAAGGAACTGCAGAGGATCTTCCCTCTGATGGCAAGAGCCTTGAAAGCCAGGTCCTGAAGCTGGGACACTGCACGTCAGTCACTTACTCACATTCTGCTCACCGGCTCTTGGATGTCTGTCTCTTGCCAAAGTTCACTGTAATTTTGCCATTTTCTCCAAAAGTTGGGGTTTTTTGCATTGTTTTGAGTTTCATTTAATTTCCCTATTAAATGACAGCTTCTGCAGAGCCTAAATGAAGAGGGTCACAGGATTTCTGCTAATGATTTCATAGACTTGCAATCATTTGAGCAGAAGAAGCAGGTGTAGATACTGAAATAAATTCCACTGACTTGCCATTGCAGTCCTCAGTCTCCACCAGAGTCTGTTTCGCACTGTAGGGGGAGTCTCCGAAAAGCTTTGTGTGGGAGTCTCAGGAGTTCAGGAAGGTTTTTTACAGCTAATAATCTCGCTTGATACCACTGAGAAAACATAAGATTTGCTGATAGCACTTCTACGTTATGAAGTCCATTTGCAAAATATCAATGTTAAATGATTTGGCAGAAAAAAAACCCATAATAATAGGTGATGATCGGAAATTGTAAGAGGATAGGGAAAGTCTTAGATGGTTCTTGTCATACATATAGACCCAAACTGTGTTCAGAAAATTAAAAATAAAAGCAAGCATAAACCAGAAAAGCACTGAAATACATGAACAACACCCGCTGGCCACACTGCATGACCACCCAAGGGCACAAGTTATACAAACCTTTCCTCCTGCCTTAAGAGGAAGCAGATGTGCTGGGAGTTATTTCACTGCACCAGTGAGAAAACCCCTGCAAATATTTGACGTCTCCCCAGTTCAGAAAGCAGAAAAGGTCTTTCTAATAGGCAAGTTAAAAACTCCTGTGAGCTCCTGATCCTGCCCTGAGGGAGGAAGCACTGATGGGACAACCCAGGCGCAGGCAGTCACACGCACTCCACCATGACCAGCTCACACAGCAGATGTAGCCCAGACAGTCCCTGTGCACAGGCTGGGTTTGCTGTGTGCCCTCTGTGTGCTGCACAGCCAGGCACGCTGTGGCCCCTCTGGCTGCAGGTAGCTGTGAAGCCAGAGGAGGAGGAGGATGAGAAGAGCCTTTTCCAGCTGAGAAGCCTGGCTGGTGATTGCTCTCCTTTGACAGCTCTGCCCTTGACTCTTGTTCTTGTCAGGCAGTTACCCTCTCAACCCCATTGCTTCAAGCACTTTCTGGGCGGGTCTATGAGATGAGCAACTGGAGACAAGGTAGACATTAAAGCTGTTTTAGGAATGAAGATACTTCATTTGTCTACATCTTAGAACCAGCTTAAGGTACCCATGACCAATTTACCTGCAGCCATGCTCTGTACAGAAACCCCTGGCTGTTCCCAGAGGGTATGTGGAGCATGAACTGCATCAAAGACTTGTGGTTTCAGGTGACTTCAGGCATTGCCTGATGTCTGAAGAGAAGAGGATGAGGAAGGTGGAGAAGGGCACTATTTTAACACCAGCACTGAGCTGCAACATCATATCTTTGCTGGCAATGGAACTAACTCTTCTCCCCAAAATCCATGCTATTCCTTACCAGTTTGTGTGCTACAGCTTATAGTCTGTTCTCTCCCAAGAGATGTGCTATTTTTTCTTGAGCAAGAGGCATCTCCTGCAGTATTTGAAAGGTCTCAACCAGGAGCCCAGTGCCAAAAGCAGGAAGTGGCTAAAGAAAACAGTGGTTTCTGTAGCTAGAATCAATCAGGATCTGGGGCAGTCAGCATTTCTGGGTCTGCATTGCAAAGCATTCCTTAAAGTCTTGGATCTTATTACATTAAAAATATATAAATATAAAGAGCTATCTCTGACCTCTGCTTTAATTCTGAGGGAAGCTACTGCTATTGCAATATACTGCTTGCTTGAATTGCTATTGAATCTGCACCTGTGCTCCCTTTGCTAAGCTGTGTACTTGGCTTTCTAACTTCCATGGATGCTAAAGGAAGTGAATTAACAGACCTTCCTAATTTTTTCTTTAAACTTAGCCCATCCAGCCACCCACCCACCAACCCACACATGCACATTGGACTTTAAATCGTGCTCCCAATTACTTATGTTTAGCTTCCAGGTTGGAAACACTCCTGGTATTCCCAACACTGGGTTGCAAACACTGCAAATAAATAATTAAAAAGCCATTTAATTCCAGTGATGCACAGCTCAACCATGAATGACTGGAACTGATATTGTAGAACATGTTTCCCAGTCAGAAATTAAATTGACAGTGCAACCCCTCCACCCTCAAAAATTACTTGGCTAAAGTAGTAGCCAGCTGAACAAGCAAAAAAGCACATGAGGTTTAAAACAAATATGCATCTCAAATAGAAGAGTAGCTGAACCCTCTAGTGTTTCATACACAGCTGATTCAGCAAAACTGATACACGTTCAAATGAAGGCTGTTACTGAAAGAGAAAATCAGACAGCTTAATCAATAAAGTGTGGAACCTGTCCTGGTGCAGGCAAAGCAGCAGCTTAACAAGCCAAACAGAAAATGAAATGCAAAAAAAATGAGTCTGTCCCTACTGCTTTTGCTGGGACCTTGTGCCAGGGGTTGGGGTAGTTATCTCAGGAAGACAGCATGTTTGTTTCAACAAAATCTACCCTTTACATCCCCTAGAGGTACACACTTAATACCTCACAATTTATGTGACATTACGGTACTTTTCACTGTGAGGGATCCTGTCCGTGACGCCAATTTAATGTCAGGATCCGATTGGAGAAAACCCCAATGTCGCATCCTGTTTCAGTTTGTGATCCCAAGAGTGAAATTAAGACACAAAAGAGGTCAAGTACTGTAACCGGACACTTTGTTTATTACAAATTACAAAAAGACAGTTATTATGGAAAGGGGAAATTGTTGTAATAAAGGGGATAGCGATAGGACAGATTGGAAAAAAGGTAGAAAATGAAGCAAGGATTCAGGGTGCAGAGAGAGAGAGAGCTAGTCACCACCATGGATCCAGCGGTGTCCCAGGGATCCACTGTCACCGTTGTCGGTGGTGGGAGCTCTTCAGGGTTCGTAGTCGGTATTGGAGCAGCGTGTCCCCCAGGAGTCCGTTGGAGGTGGGTGCCCTCGTGGAGGCGTCCTTCTGGAGTCCCCTTGAAGGTACCCATTTTGACAAGGTCTTACTCCCCCTTTTATAATGAGCTGGGGGGAGTACCTATGTCCTTCATGTCACATATTCCTGTTCCTGGTGAACCAGTTTCCCTGGTCTTGCAGCCAGCTCTTCCAACTGCGCATGTCTGCACACATATGTTTCTGCAGCAATTCTTGGGATAATGGACAGCAATTCCTCATACCAATCCTTGAGGGTAATGGACAGAAGAGTCTTATCTCAGCTCTTTCCCACGCATCCCTCAGGCAGTGGAGGATGGAGTCCCATCGCAGCTTCTCCTACCAATCTTTGAGACAATGGACAGTGGAGTTTGATTTCAGATCAGTCTCTCACACCTTGCAAGTCCCAGTGGGAACTGTGTCATAGACTCATAGAATGGTTTGGTTTGAAGCGATCTTAAAGCTCATCCCGTTCCAACCCCCTATCGTAGGCATGGACACCTTCCACTGAACAGGTTGCTCCAAGCCCCATTCAGCCTGGCCTTGAACACTGCCAGGGATGGGGCAGCCACAGCTTCTCTGGGCAACCTGTGCCAGTGTCCAGGAAAGGTAACACATGGAGATAGGCCACTGCCACATGCCTTCTTGGAACTAAACCTTGCAGTGTGGGTCTAGAAGAGCTGAGAAAACAAAAGTTTCTTTTTTAACCCTTCAATCACACAGGTTACAGGAAGTGAGATATTTAATTCGAGATTGCAAGTTGATTATTTTCACCTAGGTATATGTTGTTTTCTTATAGTACATGGATGTACTATTCTCTGTGAACTATGCAGAAATGGATTTGAGTCACAAAAATGTTTTACTTCATTGAGTGCTTTGAAAAATTGTATGGCAACACAGTGCAGCAGAGAACCTGTTGGAGATCCACGTTCCCCTACTCACATCCTCCTGACAAGAGGATGTACTCCTCAGCTGCCACAGAGGTTGGGCTGTCGCAGTTGCCCAGTATTGTTCCTTGTGCTAGCCTGGATATCGGACATTGTGTAAGGAGAGGAGGGCTTGCTTGGAGGTGCAGTGTTTGTCAGTACCTGTCTCCTTGAGGTCTGAACACAGACAGAAGCTGCTATTCCATCATCTTCCTGTGAGCAGAGAAATCTGCCCAGAGAAACCTTCTCACAAGAACAAACCTTCTTCACAGAAAAGTAAACAGGAAAGGCTGGGAGAGCAGCTGATTAAAGGACATGGCAGTGCACATTAAAATATTTGCTAAATGCAAATATATTGTCCCACTGTGCTGCCAGCTCCAGTTCTGACTCACATGAAATGTCACTTGGCTCCATATTGAATTTTGCGGTTAATAACCTCATTGCTTGCCTGCCAGATCTGCCCAGAAGAGAGGACACTGCAGTAATGCCAAACACTGACTTCTGCTTTCTCAGTCTTGCTTCTTCCCTTCTTTCTCAGTCTTGTTTCTTCCCTTCTTCATTTCCATGTCATATTGGGGTAGTTATGATCTGCATAAAGCAGGCTCCAATATAGAGTAAAACCTGAAAACCCAAAGAGCTTTAGATTTAATTTGCAGTGTTAGGGAAAAGCCTTGTTGAAGTTGATTAGACAAAGATCACATGCAAGATTTTGCCATGTTTTGCAAGTCTGCTGATCAGCACAACATTGCCGTAGATGAAGAGGCTGGACATCATCATCCAGCAGCCTGCGAGCAATGGGCAGATTTATCTTCCCAAACAAAGGTAAAGCAAAGCTAATAGCTTGAACATGTAGGAGAGAACTGCTTCTATGAGAAAAATGTCCGCTCACATGAGTTAGACGTTCAGGACTAGTTAAAAATAACAGTGTGAAAATAAACAGAATGAATACTGGCTTCTGTTGCTTGATTTTTGGTTGCAGTGTTTATAAGGATAAAGGGACATAAATTCCCACTTGCTGACTGAAACTCTTTCCCTTCCTCTTTTTGAATTACTCCTGGTTCAAGTGCTGGAGAGATGTTAGAAGAGAAATGTTTATTTTAAAGGGAGAAGGGGGGGAGAGGGAATGTTGGAAGCAAATCAACTGAAAAACAAAGCTGCCTTTCCAGTAACAAGGAACTTGTGATTATTGTTCAAATCACGTTCGTATTTGGAATTGTGTTTTTAATCCAATAAAATGTGTGTTTTCAAGCACCTAAAAATCCCCATTTTTAAGGGGATTTAAATTCACTGCTTTGATGGGCTGGTGAAATTATAACAAGGTAATGGTAAAACTAAATGACTTCTATCATTTAGTGGTATGTATATTTGACTTCAGAGTTTAAAAGGCCGTGTTTCTTATAGTACTTATCTAACCACTCACTTACTTTTAATGTGTTTCTGAATCTAAGGAGGGTGCTTACCTTCAGCAGGACAGGGATATGGTTTCAAAAGATCTAATCAATATTAACACTGCACACTACATTACCTCTAGTTTGCACACACTACATTCAAAAACCAGCTAATGTGTAATTTATGCACAAGAACATATCTGCATCCTTTCTGAATACGGGTTTACTAATCTTCCATTGGTTTTAATCTTCAAAGTGTTAAAATTGTTCATTAAATATATTGTCCATACGTCTTTTTCAACAGACTTTTGTCAGTGTGTGTGAATTATGCATAAAACCCACAGTAAGATAGATGCATAAGTGCAGTTTAGCTAGGTAGACATAAACGTTCAGCAAACTTTGTTTAATTAGTCACTAAATCAGTCTTTATGTCTTTGTTGATGACTGATGTTTTTAAAGTATTACTGGCTCTTCTTAAAATGTCTAGCCCTGTTATTTGTTATTTTAACAAATATTTGAGGCCATAATCTGGAACTTAAATACCCACTATTGTAATTCAGTGCTAATGGCAATGCTGAGATGACAGAACTATTAAACTGGATACAGACTTGTCAAATTTTAAGACAGCCAAATACTCATCTATGACACACAGCATGTGGCAGAAACCTGAGAAAATCATCAGCAGTTAAGAATAAGCAGAAAACCTGTGTTCTCTAAAAAATATAATCTGACATGCAAACACAGATAATCTTGAAATGTACTCGACAGTTTGTGATTTGAGTCAACAGCTTATAAAATCAGAGGCATGCAGCACCGCGTTTTCAAACAACAAATTACAGCATAGATCTTAATGCTGAGCTTGGTGTGCAAACAAGCTGTTTTTTCTATATGCTATGTAAAGTCTTCATTAAAATACTACAGCTAATTATGCTTCGAGCATTTACAGAGTCACATGTATTTATTCAACTTTGATTTTTTTGGTGCCCATCTCACACTTAAGCAATTTTGATGTGCTGTGCTTAAAATGACAGAGTTTATTAGATGCTTTACTGAAGTAGTTACAGAAACAGTTGTTCTGCCTATACAAATAAATCACCCAGAACTGCAGCATATTTCCTAGCTCATGTGTGTTATCTTATGTGATACCTTAGTTATCTACTCCAGTGATCTCTCAGGGCTAGAAAGGCTCCCTAAGGGGACAGGAAACAACTAAGCATTTTAAACCATTTCATACCCCACATCTTGCATGCAGGTTAGGGATGGGGTCCCATTACAGCACATGCAAAACATCAGTGTCGTCATCTGTTTGGGAAAGACCATTAGTATCACCTAACCTGGCTGCCCCTTGAGAAGATGAGAAGCTGTTTCAGCTCTTCGTTAAGACATTTTTAAGAAGTCAGTTTCCTTATCTGACATTTCATTTCATCATTAAATTTCAAGCCTCATCATAGCAGTACAAGTTATCCAAGAGTTACATAGTTTTATATACAGAATCAAAGCAAAGATGGATTTGGGAGATTTTAAAAGAAATCTGATTATAGAGTTTCCTGACAAGAAGAGTCACTAGAACAACTTTGGAGCAGCTGCTTGTTCCACCCAAGACACCCAGTGCTCCAGTGAGAGCCTCTTCCCTGCTCTGTCTTTATACACTCTGCTGGCTCTGAGCAGATCCAGACACACAGCAAACTCTGTTGGCTAACAGCTGATGGATGTCTTCACCTGATGAATGCAGCAAATCAGTTTTGGTACCTTGATGCTGTGTTTCAGGTTCAGTTCAGTCACACAATATCCCTCCTGCCTTGCAGGGAACAATGCAGAACAGATACAGACCTGAATAACATATCGCTCCCCACTCAGGAAGATGTTTCACAATTATTTAATCCTGTACCAATTGGGCCCACCCCAGTATTAATTAATAATTTAATTGAAGACTTTCCAGCATGAGAAGGAAGTGTTCTGACTCCCACCATGCACTTCTTAGCAAACACAGATTAGCAATGCAATCCCTACTTGTGCAAGACTGAAAGCAGATGACCAAACTAAGCATCCCTCAAACAGGAATTCCCACAGGGGCCAACATCAAGACCATCACTGGGAGATGGTGCAAGAAGCTCAATTACTGATGTTTACCATCATGTTGGGTGGTGCCCAGCCTCTGGTACAGATGTTTGTTCTAAGGCAAGAAAAGAGCAGGGAATGCTGCAGTGTGCCAGGAGCCACCACATCTTCCAGCTTTCCTTACAATGATTTGTGTCGGTTAACAGGGAAGTCTAGTCATACTCACACTAAAGCTTTTACTACTGTTCTGGGAGCATAAAAACATCTTAGAATGAGTGGATATCACTGTTCCATCAATTTAAAACCACTTTTCACTGTCAGAATGGTATAAAGAAGTTTTAGTGTAAATAAGAGTGTGGCAGTAATCTGATCTCGTATCCTTAGGGTGGCTGATTCTCATCTCATTTACATCAGTTTTATTTTCATATAACTCCATTAGCTTCAGTATTTACTTTTGCATGAGTGACAGCAAATTATGCCCAGCATAATCGCACATGAAATGTAAAAATCCAACTTGACTGATTTCTAAGTATTAGCCACAAATGCTAGAAGCCAAAGCTGAATCTCGGGGAAGTAGTCTCCCAGTCTGTTCTTATTCTTTTTTTTCCCCTCCATATCCAAACTGGACATGCCCCTGAGTTACTGAAAGTAGTATGAGGAGAGAGCCAATAAAAAGTAATTAAGACAACCTAGCTTCTGCTCAGATTTAATGTTCAAATAAAACTAGATTTGAAGAGACAGCTTAGGAAATTGTATATTCTCTGTGGAGTTCTGCCTTGTTCTAAATGAGAACGAATAATGTCAGCAGAGTCTAACAGTGTCTTGGTAAGGAAAGGAGTTGGAAATGGTTGTTCAACCTTTCAAATGGTGGAACTCTTACGGAACATTTTGCCCATCTCTAGTTGCTGTTGGTTGGTTTGAGATTTTATAGCTCTGTGTACGATGAAGACAGCTCAGGAAAGGGCAAAGTTTTGGAGAACACCCCTCCAAGCTATTATTCATGACAGCAAAAGATGCAGCTAGTGGTTAGGGATATGGAAGGTAGCCACAGCCACATTTTGGTACTGCTGCTGGGAATAAAAGGGGACCACGAACCATGGTGTACCACCCAAGGTGGGGCTTTGAACTTCCTCCTCAGCTCCCAGCTTTGTGAGTGCCAGTTTCAGTCTAAAGTAGTACAAGCAGCAATTTCTCATGAGCTATTTACTGACTCTTCTACTCAAAGTTTTAGAAAACAGGTAAATCTAGATAAAATTGACTAAAGTGCCACAGAAATAACCTTGCACTACTGACTGAAGTAATGGCATATTGTTTTTAATCAAGTCTTCTTGGTTTTTTCTCCCTTGATTTCAAAAGCCTGCCCTGCTAAATGAAAGATAAAATAGATGAACCGTGGAGTGGTTTCAGTTTTGAGTGCTCAATACACCTGAGCAACAAGTGCTATGTTTTCAAGGGTGTCAGGAAGAAGCAGGGAATACAAAACAGGAATGGAGGACAGCAGCAAGGAGAGGCAGAAAAGAAGATGGGAAAAGAGGCTGGCCAAAAAGTAGGCACAGAATGGAAACTTTAGCGTATTAAATTGTATTGGCACACACTGTTGTGCTCTGCAAAGCAACAGATATTTCTGTGATGAGTGCAGAATCCCAGTGACTCACCATATGGGAATGACGAAATCCTTATCCACTCCACCTATCTGAGCACTTCTTTCCAGCTCCCATTTGTATTCCTTGTAAGTGCAATCACTGGACATCTTTGAAGTGTTACAAATTACATGGCGCTTCTTAAATCAATCCATTAGGATATTAGCATTTTCCTTGCCAACGCAGTAACAAGCAGCTTCTAGCTCTCTTAGTGAAATTTGCCTTATAACTGCCTTGTACCACTTAATAATAGAGCTATTTGACAATTTGTCATGATCTTTTTGTAACAAAAACCCAGCTAAATTCATGTTTAATTAAACAATTTTCTTGATAGCTCAGGTGGGGGGCTTGGATGCAGAACATTTCATTTCATTTTTTGCCACTTTCAATTTACATTCTGTTTTCCCATTTTAATCATAATAATCATAATTTCTAAAATCAAACATAATGAAAATTAATTACTAAACCCTATGATTGATTACAAACTTGAAAAATCCCTATATCTGTTTTATGGGGTATTTTAAATAATTCAGAGTGAATCAATTTTTGTTTAAGAATATAAATTGAAATTTAAGTGAATAAAGAAATTTAAGTATTTTTTTCTCTCAGACACACAGTCTTTATATGCATATATATGTAATAAGAGATATAGATGGTAGGAAATACGTAGTTGTTTCAGAAGGAGCAGAAAAGCACATCTGTATTTGGTGAATTCTTCAAACATCTTGGCATTTCATTCTTTGGCTTGCCTCTTCTTTCCTGCCAATATCTTCTTTTTTGTTTTTGAGAACAGCAACAAAAATAGAATTACTCTAAAAACATCTAGCTATTTTTAATGTTTTATTAATATTTACCAGCTCTAGTCCTGTCTTTCTGCCACATGATGTGTCAAGATTGCTCTGCGTACCTCTGCTAGCAAACATTATTTTCTCCAATACAGTACTGGGTTTTGCTACCAGCAAACATAAGCCTTTATGATGCCCGTGAAACATTCAGAATGGTAAATTTTATTCATCTTTGAAATCAAATATATGCAAAATGCTGCAATAGGCAGGGGAACAAACACTCATTTCTTGTTCAGATAAAAGATTTCAATTTTTGCTTTTAGAAAACATTGCATGAAGTAACTAGGTCAGAGCTATGCTAAACCCACACTTCATTTATCTGATACGTGTGCTGCATAACAGTTCTGTTTAGTAGTTTAGATTTGACCTAAATTAAGTATGGAGTTCAAAAAGATGATAAAACAATAATAAAAGATCTGGCTTACCGTGAAGCCAATGCTTCCACAATAAATACATAGCAATCTTCTCCTCATTGTTCAGTTCAAGGCAGCTCGTGGTACCCATGTCCACATGTGCTGCAGCCACTAGAGTCCTTCCTTCAACTGCAGAAA
The DNA here is from genome assembly GCA_026283785.1 of Coracopsis vasa. Lineage (NCBI taxonomy): Eukaryota > Metazoa > Chordata > Aves > Psittaciformes > Psittacidae > Coracopsis > Coracopsis vasa. The sequence continues at coordinate 29,017 of JANHGB010023388.1, forward strand.
CCTGCATCTGGAAATGCCAGGCTGGGACAGACACATCACATTCATGAACGGGAATGCTGGTTTCCCCTCAGCAGGTTTTTTGCCATAGGATTTCAATCCAAAATTGTACTGAAAAGAAAGCAGCAAGCCTCAGTACTAGCTTTATTTCTGGTAGACTCATATCTATTATTATCTGTCACAATGCCTGAAGAAGGCATGCAACAACATTTCATGCATGGGCTAAGAAGCCTGGCAGCAGCAGCAGACAATAGCTAAGATCAGATGTGATGACGGCATTGCCATTACTGCCTATTTGAAGTCACATGTATAAAATGAAACTGCATGGAGACACACCATGCCATCTGGAAGACACTTGGGTCAGCAAATGCAGGCATGTCCTGAGGATGGCCAGCGTGCAAGGGGCGTCCAATCCCCAGGAAATCACCTATTCTCTCCACTGGGAAGGGTTCCCCCACCTTGATCACTGTAATAAGCCACTGCCAGTGTAGTTACGCAGATCCCACTCTCCAGCTAAAGAAATAACACAGACTTGTAATTTCCAAAGAAATCAAAGGGCACTTGGCGAAGAATTATAGCCATTTCTTGGACCAAGAGGACCAAGAGGAGGGACACAGGTGAGGTACACAGCTCTTGTAAAAAATTCCTCATGTAGACTCACACCAAGGGTGAAAAGTAAATTACAGTTTAGTCTCCTACTGTGAATCATTTCTGAACGTGTACTTGTACTTCCAATACCCAGAAAAGCTGCTAATTCTTTCCTTTCTGCAGTACCATGAGAGTCAACCAACCCTGAGGCATCAGACAATAAAAAACAAAGAACAAATCCTTTTTTTGGCACGTGATTCAGAAATCTTTAACAGCAAGTACAAAATGTTTCGCTCTACATGGAAGTGGTCTGAAAAAAATGCATGTAAATAGTTGATTGCATTAATTATACCACCTTATATGTTGGGACATTATGTGTTTCCTAGGTTTAGTAGCTGCAAAAAACCTTTTTTGTGCCTTGTACATGGTTCATTTCCATGAACCATCTCCTCACAAGGTGGTTCCTTCCCAGCACCTCTCACTAACCTATTGTTCCAGGTCCCAGACTGTAAAAGTCCCTGCAAATAAAACTCATCAGACCTTTTGTAATTAATACCTTTGTGTGAGAGAATAAATGGGTCAGCTTTCAGCTGTCAAACCAGACCCTTCTTGCCACCAATTGCCTCTGCATTTTAAGGATATTTCAGAGACATGTATATCAAGAGGAGGGTGGAAGCTTGCACTGACTGCTTGCATTAACATAGCTGTGATGTGCAAAAGGAATAGGAGTGAAAGCAGCTTTGCCTGCTTACCAGAAGTGAATTAGATTTGAATACATGAACTGTGCAAATGGCCTCCACTTTGTTCCAGCCAGGGCAAGTGAACAAAGTTGGGAGCCCACCAGGCTCCTCATCTGCCACCTTTATTTATCTGCTTGGCCACACCACCCAAAAACCTTTTGCAATGGCCTTCAATGAAAAGCAAAGAAATCTACTTGTTGGCAAGAAGGATTTGGCTCTCCAGTGCACCAGCCTTGAAGATCTGAACACAGGCACTGCAGACACAAATCTGTTTTATGTAAGAAGAAAACTGCAGTAGTGGCATTTTCCCTTTTAATGCAGCATCTCCAAAATGAGGAAATAAATCAAGTTGCTAATATCTTTTTAAATGATACATGCTTATGTGTTATATAATGTATAAGCATTGAAAAATACTTTCTTTCCCATTCTGGGGGAGGCACACAGTTTTGCTTGTAATTCAGATAAGTTTACAGTTTCTTCCCTAACACTTAAAGCAGGAATCTGCAACTGAGAGGAAGTGGAAAAATGCTCTTCGTATTCTGTGATGAGACATTTCTGAATTCATCAATCTCCACTGTGGTTTTGAGGGACTCGTTTCTTACTTTCTTGCTTACAATTAGCTGAAGCTCTGCTCTGAGTCCTAATCCACCAGTCTCCCCAAAGAAGATTAATGAAATACCTGGGAACTGAAATTTAGCATTCTCACAGACACTAAAACCCAGCAGATAGTGATTTGGAGGCACAGCTTTCCCACCTGCCCTTTCCCAAGAGCTTTCTCCAGGCTTCCCCTTTCCACTCCCTAGCTGGCAGGGGCTCATGGCCTTTTGCTGGCATCCCCAGACGCTCTTCTATGGCTAAAAAGTTTACCTTTTCTCTGCCTAATTGTCTAGGTGATTATCATAAGTGGCTAAACAGTACAGTTCACAGGTTGGGTTAATCTTGAATTTTATCATTTTCTTTGCCAGCCCTGCAGATGTGCTTGCATATTTGAAAGCTTGTCCATTTTTTCCAATCTCTATTAGCTGGTTGCATTAGAGATATTAGCTATCTCCTCAAATCTGGCCTTATTGCTTTATTTTCTCTGACACTTCAGGGTACATCCAGTGGTCTGTGTGTCAGCATTTACCCACTCTTTCCTATTTCTTGCCTTAAAGTGTCTTCCTGCTCTCCCTGCTATTCTGAGACCTTCAGAATAACCATTGGTTAATGAAACCTGGGCTGAAAGTGGACCTTCTGAATACAGTTTTTTGAAGCCCACACCAAGATTAAAATTTAATTACAAAGTATGGCTACAAACAGATTATGATAGCACCACTCAAGCTTGCTTTGTTGAAATGTCATCATTTCTTCTTTCCAGTTAGCAGTGACTATTTAAAAGTCAGGCTGGATAATTCATTGGGATAGTGCATGCTGTTTCTTCACTGAATAAGCTCATCTTAATTAGATCAAATCCCTAAGGACTTACCTTAGCAACTTTCTTAATGAAATAATTATTGGCATCATCTTTCAGCAATAGGAACCAAGGAATTGCAAGACTGATGGGTTTGGGGTCTTATTTAGTTTTTTTCCTGTAAAAAGAAAAAACACAAAGAAATAAGAATCTTTATAGAAGCCAACAAATGATTAACGCGATTAGCCATTGGTACAAAAGACCAACAGAACAGGAAGATGTAATGTCTTTCTGGAAACCCTACCATAGGCAAAGACAAGGTGCTTCACTAAGCGCAGGAGGGCTGGGTTGAAACAGGTAAGATCATACAATTCTGTGCTTCTTTCTAGCTGTAAATGCAATTCATTTTCTTATATAAAATCTGAGGCATTATCCTAGAAAAATATGTCATTGTCAAATTAGCCAGGATCAGCACTGGAATTTAATATTCTTGTCCTTAGGATAAGTGTGATTCTCAACATGTGGGAGTACTCCATAAATTCCTGAATCAGTGCCTGAGTGACAAAAATTATGAACATTTATAGCATGTATAGATTTTTCATCAGGAAATACCAAATGGTATTCATGAAGGAAATATGTATGGTTAACTCCATCTTACAGATAGGGTAAAAAGAGGTCTGGGGAAGTATAGTGACTTTTTAATGGCTACCCCACCAGAGCTACTGAGAGATCCACTCCCTGTCCCTGTCCATTTTAGTCTCAGAAGATCATTCTTTAAGTTCATCAAAAAAATAAAAAATAAAAATTAAGAGAGTCCTTGTATGATGATGGCAAAAGATACCAGAAAATCACAGTGAAATTAAGATGTGTGAAGATTAACAGCAAGCAAGTGCTAAGGATAGGTCAGTAGAGGCTTTCTCATTTTTTTGACAAGCTGTCTGCTTCCACCAGTCCTCAAATCTGATAGTACTTGTTCCCAGTTCAAACTCCCTCCATGATATTTGATTTGACCACAGCCAGCAGATTGCTGCATTGCCTGAAGCACATCCACTTTCCAGCTCTCATTCAGATTCCTTCATTGCAGACGAAGTACATTAACAATGGACATTCCAGTTTATCATTTTTTCTGCATAATCATTTTACTCCAAGACAGCGGCTGACACCTTGCACACTTCTCAGATGAGGAGCTCTCTCTGGTATAGGAGTTCCCAGCTTTGCTCATGTGCCATCACCAGGGAGCGATATCTCTGTCTCCAAACATTCCCAATTAGCAAACCCCAAATATAATCTATTTCCCTTCTGGCATGTGAGAAATGTGAAACATTTGTGAATCTCTGGAATCAGTGAGTTGTAAGGATGTCTACAGAAGACACTCTGCTCTGCCACTTTGATTTCTCTTTCTGGATGAAGCTGAGCTTCCAAGAATTTTTCAGGCTCACAGTGTAAGTCTGACTGCAACAAAAGATACTTTTGTTGTCCTTGCACCCAATATTGTCACAAAACTTGAAGCTGGATAGCCAGCCAAAGTTAAAACCTAGAACTTTCTCTTCTAGAGAGGCAGCAGCTCTCTGCCTCTGCTCATATCCTGCTTCATGATGCTGTAACTGAGATTATTTCACAAGCATGAGTGAGAGGAGTTTCAAAATGAGGGAAGAATAGGCTAAAATAAAGCAGAACAGGGCCTCTAGCTCACAGCTGTGTGCATGAAAGACAGGGAAAGATATATATGCAATAAAATAGTTATTTATCCACAATAAGTATATTTTTAAAACATCAACTAGAGATTATCGTTACAGCACTCCTGCATCAGGTGTATTTCAGACAACTAATAATTATTAAAAACTTGCTTATTGAGTTAAGTTACTTTTCATTAAAACATTCTCACCTACTGGGCATTTAATTAGCACATAATAAATTACCCACTTAAACAGCAATTACTTTCTGTAGTCAGGTGCATTAGAAGCAGTTATTTATGGACTCTTGATTGTAATAGATCCAAGAAACTCACAAAGCTACAGCATACACATGTGTGTGTGTATATCATCACTGCTAAAGTAATTGCAATTACAGAAGGCCAGTAAGCAAAATGCAAAGTTTTGATGAAGTTCTCTGAAAGACTTCCAGCTACAAGATTTTTCTTGACAGCACATGGCTGGTCTGGTTTGCTGGAGGAATGAGAGTTGAGAGACCAGCCACTGAGGTTCTGCTGAAGGATAAGTCAAATATTGTGGATCTTATAAATATATGGCATAAAGGGCAACAGTTACTGAGAGCTGATTGGCAAAACGTGATAAAAGCTGTAGCAAGAGATTTCCAAGTACAATGCCAGAAGCTGGCTGCCTATTGGAGCAACATCCCACACTGCCCCAAGTGTCCAGAAGTGCCAGGCAAGGGGAACGGTGCTGGCTGTCCCCTGCCATTGCTTACCGTGCCATGCGGACCTCTGGCTGAAGTTGGGAAACAAAGGGAGGCTGTGCCACGCAAAGCTGCTGAGCCAAAATATCACTCTTGCTGTCATATTGTTCTCATCATCCTCTGGTAGATCTCTACAAAAAGACGCAAGTTTTTATTTATTGATTTATGCGGAAAGATGAGGCTATAACTACCTTTATTTACGCCTCTACTCCAAGATGAAACACTACAGGCTGTCAGCAGGTCCTCTGCTGAGAAGATGCACTTCGAAGCAGAGTACCAAACGTGCACGAGAAGAGGTTACACAAGCAGAGGTAGGCAGATGGTGTTATGCGCTGGGCAGGAGGTAGACAGATGACACTGCAGCCTGGACAGGGCAGGAGCATCCAAGAACAGCCTTGCGAGTGAAACCCAGGCAGGCCACGTGCCTGGAATGACCGTGTTGGTTCTGTGGCTGCAGCAGATGTTCTCTCAACAGGCAGGCAAGGGGAAATGGCATGAGAGATGGCATTTCTTCATCTTTTATTAAAAAATAGACATGCTAAGGAATGGGAGGAAAGGCCCAGCCCACTGAAGGCATAGTGGCACAGGGAAGCTTAATGGCCCCAGGGCAGCACAGCAGGATGCGTAGGATTCAGCATGGCTGTCTGCAGGCAACTCTAAGAGACTCCAAACATCTCCATGGGGATGAATGTCATTCTGAGAGGTGAGCTTCAAGTAAGGACTCCTAATGGTTCATTCCTAGAGCACAGTGTCAGGTAAAAAACAGCTCATGTAAACAGTTTAACATACAGCAGTGATGATCACAGAAAACCCCCTTAGCTCGGAGAGTCTCACAGAAGCCTTTTTTTTACCTTAATCCCTTGCCCAAGTTTAAAAAGCTGGCCATGATGTTCAAAAGAAAAGATCAGAATATTTAGACCAGCATAACATCCACCACTGCCAGTAAAGTTAAATGGGTTTATACCTCTGTATCTTATCCCCATCTCCATCCTCCACGCTTCAAAAGCTGAAACTAAGCTCAGTGTATATATGCTGTTTGCACAAGCAGGGACAGTGTGTGTCTTATGCCTGCTCCTTTAACCTAACACACACCCAGCCAGGCCCTGAGCTATCAATAGCGGATAACACATGTGGCTCTACACTCTGTTATACCTGCAAGGAGCAGGAATGAAAAGCAGCTTGTACAAGCACATCCTTTT
>JANHGB010023388.1:44670-73104 GCA_026283785.1 Coracopsis vasa
TCCCTCTGGATGGCATTCCTTCCCTCCAGCGTATCAACCAAACCACACAGCTTGGTGTCATTGGCAAACTTGCTGAGGGCTCACTCAAACGGCTGATGATGCCACAACTGCTTTTGGCTCTTGTTCCCATAGCATATTTCCAGCAAAATCAAATGCAGGCTCCTATGAGCATAAGTTGGAAATCATCCTGCCTTACTGAGCCTGGACCTCTTTCAAGTAGGACAGGACTCTGCTGAGACCTCCTGCCTGGAAATGACTGTGGGCAATACTTCCACAGAACCTTGAAAGACAAACTTGTGTAGTTAGTGTCTCTTTAGAGAACTGAAGTTAATTGCTGCAATTGCTTTATTTATGAATTTTATAATTAATTTTAATCCAGTCTTTTAACAAGTGTTCAAGGCATTTAATTTTATGGTTTTCAGGTCCTGAGCCCTAGAGAAAAAGATCTATTTTTAACTTCTGTCACTTCAGTCATGAATTTAACAACTTTTAAACAGGTAATTGATGGAAGTAATAGTTCTCAGGTCAGAGTAAATCCCAGACACACTTAGTGAAAAACAAATGATGCAACAAGCAAAGTCAAGGCTACTCAGGTAAATAAAGATGACTTGGAATTAACTTGGTTGGAATGAAAAAGTGTTTCACAAGAGTGAAATTACAGTGTTTTGTAAGACTCAAAGTCCATTCTAGCATAAAAGAGTGAACTGAGTTACTAAATTACTGCTGGTGAATATCGGCACAACTTCATGAGGAACCAAATTCTGCCCTCTAGCACCAAAACTGGCATTTTCACTGGGTTTACTGTTGAAATTGGAAGAATGAAGAAGGTGACGACCAAAAATAGACTGAAAGGGTGAAATAGTTTGCAATTTTGAAATGTTTGATGTATTGAAGCTTTAATAACTTTTATTATCCCTGTATTCTGCAAATATCTTCTTTAATTAACAGGCTGATACAAGCAGTCTTTCCAATCAACTCTGATACAAAGCGTTCGGGGACATTAACAAGCAAGTAAACTGCATACGAGAGAAACTGTTTACATCTGTACCAGGTATCTTTCTTCAGTGGATTTTCCCTATCTGAAATATCGTACACTTGTCTTTCATGCAATAGCTGGGCATAAACCATTCTGAATCAGTTTAAGTTCAGATCCATAGTTGAGCTTAGCAGCTGAATTTGCATGCAAAACTCAAAGCCCTTAAGCCTCCGCTGCCTCAGACAGCAGAAGCAACTCACCAGCCCCAAAGGATACTGACCCTATCATTTAAGAATTAAATTATTTAGGAAATCAGCTATTCTGGAGGTTTTAAACCACACCATACATTCAAAGTTAATTATGAGGAAGGACAATGGGATGAGTAACAGGAATAAGGATAATTATTTGGGAAAGTGCTAGCAAAAGTGGCAATGGACCCCCAAAAATGTCCTTGGTGGGGCACAAGTACTGCTCCAGACAAAGGAAGAAGAGTAGCAGCCTTGCAGTCAGACAAGGGATGGAGGAAGGTCCTGCAGGTCAATGGAATTTGTCAGTGTCAAGTGGGAATAAGAGCCTGCCTCTGTGTGAGACAAAACCCTGCAGAGAGGAAGCATTGGGTGCCATTTTGAAGGTGAGAGCAAGGTCTGTGAAACAGGATGAAGCCATAAAGTACTGGGAATATGTATGCGGAAAATACGAATCAGAGCAGCAAGGAACGTTATTTGAGCTGAGGGACATGAAAAGCATGGAGCTGAAAACTGATTCTCACTTCATTCTGTGCTTAAAGTCAAATTCATGCTTAATTGCTTCAATGGACTGAGCCTTCCAGAAGGATAATTTTCTAAGCAGCCGGTAAGGAACATTGAACTCCCTTTTATTATATATACACATGATCCCAGAAGGATAAAGAAACTAGCATTTCTTTCCAAGACTAATTTTGTTTTGCTCTCTAGAACTTTTCTGTGAAGGTGTTACAGCTGTCCTGTCCAAGCCACAGAAGAGTGGAAAGCCACAAATTCCCAGGGCATTAATGTGGAAAGGGTTTTAGCAAACACAGAAATAAGTCCTATCAAACAAAAGGGCAACTTTTGATCATGCCTACTGTCATCTGTAGGTAAGCCTCAGAAGCCACGAATCACATAGGAAGATGAGATGCTCTTTCATTGCAGCTATCTTTTAAACGTTTTCTCCTTTTCTTTAATATTTTTCAGACATTATCCTTTGTGCTTCAATAGCTTCAGATGTTGTTTTGAGCATATCACATCCTGCTCATGTCAGAGCTAGAATGAAAAGAAAAATCACACATTAAAATGATGATGTATAAAGAGTAAAAGGTTATGCCTAGCCAATTAAGTGGCATCTAATTAAGATTAGCCTAAAGCTTCAGAGATTTGGATGCAAAATTTGCTCTGTCACAACCTTCCAGTGGGTTTATGCAGAAGGAGGAATTTAGCCAAGACAAACATGCACCTCTTAAGCACAGGATAAGAATATATTACAGGTGGCATAAGACCAGAATCACACATGGAGACTGAACAGACACTCTGCACAGGGCATACTCTGCACTGGTCATGCAACCCACACAGACCGAGAGCTAGTCCTCCTGGACCCAAGGGCCATGGTCTTAAAGATAGCATAGTGACATATTGCATTTAGACACTGTTTCTTCACTGGAAATTTTACAGTACAATCTGTTCTAGTGCCTCAGGATAGGCTCTTTAGTAGATGCCAGTAAGAGGCAAGAACAGTAATTCCATTTGCCCTTGCAGCCACAATGTGAATGAGAAGCACATATCTGTGGGTAGCCTGTAAGTCAACTGCCACTGTCTTTGCCAATACAAGTGATCCCATGCCAAACCCATGAACATGCTGATTATTGAGGAATTGACTTCCATATGCTTCATGAGCAGGCAACACTGTTCGGAGCACACCTGTCCCATACACTAACTGCAGTGGGTTTGTTTCATTTTGTAATACTTCTGTTAACTCTTCCCTTAGACATAATCACTCCAATAATCTATGCCCTGCCTGACCTCTAGCCTTAAGCAATTCAATGATTTATTCTGATCCTTTTGCACCCCTATTGAGGACACTTATAAATTAACCTGGCATTGTGTTTAGAGTACTTGGGTTGATTTATAAAGATGCCTACAAAATAAATGTCCTTGCAGACAGACAAGTTTTTTACATATTTCCATACATCAAAGAAATGAACTGTGACGCTTTAGAAAACACAGCAGTGAAACTCTAATCAAAAAAATAAAGGAGAATAAAATAAGAGTCCTATTTATCAGACAGCTTAGATGTGCAGAAGATTTACTTTTGTAGATTAAAAATACAGATGAAGCTTTGAGTCCTAGGCTTTCTATCCTGTAAGACCTTGTGATGTTAGCACACACAGGGTATATCCACTACACACAAAATACACATTACAAGAAAAGTATTTGCTTAAACCTTTCAAGATCTGAGACTCAATTAGAAAAAGCAAGCTTAGTTGTGCATTTAATGGAAGGTCTCACTCAAGCTGGACAGGTTCATTCTCAGAGATCTACTGCAGAGATGAAAAAATAGAGAAATGCCAAAACAAGTATGATTTTAGAAACATGACTACCATAACATTGCTGAGTTTCTCATGAATGACAGCACTATAGGACTGACATTTCATGTGCTTCTGCAACGTGTGTTATGCTTCTATTTAGAGCCCTTATAGAAGTTAGTTTCTGGATCACTTCCTCCATCACTATTCCCAGTCCCCCAACATTCTCTTCAGGTTTAATATACCAGAGCACAAATCAAGTGTTGGAAATGAGCTGAAGTGAATTGGATTGCATGGACAGAATGTTAAAATGTTTTTAATGATTCACTGGCTAATGTTGATATAGAAGAGGGTTAAAGCTATTCAGATCCACACTCACATTTCCTCAAAGTCTGAGAAATAGTTCTTGTCAACTCCAGCTTATGATGTGCACTCACTTCCCTTTAATAGAGTGCAATATATTAACGGGTAAATAGTATCATCAGTGAAAGCCCCTTCACCCTTGTTCCATATTGCTCTAGCTTCCCAGTCCCCACTTTCTTAATTCACATATATTCTTTATATTGACAGTTATTTTATATACTGAGTATAGAATCAGCCCCAGTTGTAGCTTTTGCATCATCTCAATGCATTACCCTATCTTGGGACCACTAGTCAGTCTGCTGCCTGATGAAACACTAAGGAGAGGGAGAGATTTTGATGCCTAAATACATAAGGAGTACTCAGGCCTCTCCTGCTATTTTTCACTGATACCCTTATACTAGGAGGCAGAGGAGAAGTGCAAGGAATTCAGATCCAGGGCAGCCGTACGTGAGCTATCCATGGGCCAGTCTTATTCTGTACTTCAAAAAAACATGAAGCACATGGATAGCAATGTGGTTAGTACCCAGCATATTGAAATACATCTGTTCCTCTGCAGTGAATCCATAGTAACCGTTTCCCTCCCTTAGTAGGAGACAGGAAGGTTGAGCATTTTTGGAAGTCAAGCAGTTGCATTAAGGAATCAGATCTACTTTGGGAGGGAGGGATGAGAGAGGGAGAGAAATCATCAGAGGTAAAAGGAGCCATTTCTCAAGTCTGTCTTTGTAGTAACCCCTATAACATACCTCCATGACCTAGTGGGCAAAGGTTGGCTCTTCTGAAAGCAATATTGTCTGAAAGGAAAGTGCCTACTCACTACATCACCTTCCTAAAGAGAGATAATGCTTACACCGTATGAAGGAAGATCTCACTGTGCACACTGGCTACACAAAGAGAGGTACCATGTGTGCGAGGGCTGGGCTGGGGCTCCCTTTTTAGTTAGGTGTTCTATATGAGACATCAATGGTATTCAAGCTATAGGACCCTGGGCAGCTTTCTGATGCTGTCCCAGCCTGGCTCATTTTCCAAATTTTATCTTCCAAGGCTGCTTTACAGAAAACTTAAAATAGGAGGTTTCTGTTAAAAGCAGCTCTCTTCAGTTCAGTCTAATGATCTATTACCATTTATTTTTCTAAGAACTCATATTCTGAGCAATCAGGAAGCCTGCTGTGGCTTGATTTAAGAAGGTATTTTTTAAAACAAAGTGCCTATGACAGATATGATTAAAGCACCGAAATATTCACCAAATATTTACGTGTTTAAGTAATGAGCACTGTAACACGTCTTACATTCCTCTCCAATACCAGCTGAACCAATGCAAGAGATTAAACAGAAACCAGATTGAGATTAAACCAGCAATGAAATCTTTCATCAAAAAAACCCAAACCATACCAAATGAAAGTTCACTAGGGCTTTTTTTATATTGGTAGACCACAGAATAACTACTGACTCGAACCAATGCTTGATGCTTCCTACTACATCAGTAATACCTAACAAAAAGGTACATAATAACTAAACTTCTAGTTAAAGATTGCTGCCTGGATAGGTGTACCTTCAACTACTAATACAAAAATTCAGGCACAGTTATTTCTAAGTGTTGAAAGCTATCCACAGATTGAGCTTTAGGGACACAGAGCCTCACAGAATTATACTCAACTTCCAGGGAAGTACTTGCTATGGATGTGAGCATAGGCATGTCTTTGTCTCATCTCTCCACAAGTTTTACATTCAGATTTCCCAGATTATACATTTTCCTTTGTCTTGAAGAAGCAAACAGAGACCTTATGCATTACTCAAGCACACTAAGACACCATTACAAGGACCATTGTATCCTAAAATATAATTTGTCATATGTGATGTGGTAGATCTTTTTTTTTCAGTCATACAGCTCTGTCACAGACAGAGATACTCTATCATTAGCTCTTCACAATGGTAGGTTTAAATGCGTGTAGTGCATGTTACTCCATGCTTTTAACTTGTAAAGGAATACAGTGGGGTAGTGTTGGAGAAAATATCTTTCTCACATTCCTCAGCAAGAATATACCTGAATGAAGTACTATTTTGAGAGGAATAAGTAGAAACTCTCCAACAGAAAGAGCGTCTTAAAGTATAACCACTACCTGGTACTTAATAACCTAGAAACATCATTCATTCCTTTATTTAAAATCCACAGATTGAAGAAGAGGTTTGATAATGGCCAGGACCTGGCACTTAAACTTAATTGTGAGTTGGTTACCTTGGAAAAATAAACCTCTCTTGCTGACTTGCAAGCTTGCAAAATTTATGTTCAAAATAGCTCTAAAAGCTTGTAAACTCAGGGCAGATATAATTAATGCAGCAAGTTTTGCTGGAACGTCAGTGTGATTGCATAGATAAATTGATTGCCTGGGACAAGTGAGCAGGACCAAAAGTTAGGCCTGCCACCAGCTTTGCGTGGAGGGACAGCTCCCACCACACAGAGAGACTGCTGCACCAGCACATGCAACCTCTGCAGACTCTATGGACTGGGGTTCCTGTAGATGTTAAATCATAATCTCTTTCTTTGTATGTGTATTCGGCATTAAACAAATGCTACTGAATATTTACCTTACTCTAATCCCAGGAATATTTAAAAACAGCTATATGGAGCTCATTTCTGCAGGAAAATGTGGAGAGCCAAAGTAGAACTTGTTCTAGGAGTGATTAGCAGATTTCTTAGGTCTGTAACTGCTTATTAAAAGCTGGGAAAGTCTGTAGCCCAAATGCTCTACCTGGTGCAATTCCTCTGAAAATCTCAATCAACGGAATATCTATATTAAAAACCAGAAGAAAGAATCACACTACAAAAGCCCCTGTCTTTTATACTCATAGCAATGGCTTTTGGCCATCATTAGGGACCATCCAGTATGATGCTGGCCAAATCTTAGTCTGACCCAATATATTAGACACAGCATCTGGTTCTGCTCACAGCAACAGAAGACTTTTTAAATGAATGTTCCAACTCAGAGAAAAAACTGAGTAAGCAGTAGAAAGATAACTATTTTAGACAAAGGGAATCTGGGACAAAGATCAAGATTAACACCTTCTGTAAATATGCAAAACGTCTTTCTTTAGAAGCCTTCATTAGATTTAACATTCTGGAGGTGTCATTAATGGTACAAATGACATGCTGGATAGTAAAAAACGAATTATGTCTATCTCAGTCCAAAACAGGCATGAAATCCCTGTCAGGCACATTTTTACTTCAAGCCTAAATACATCAACAGAAGTATCTAATTCACCAATCCCAAAGAAATCAAGATTCCTCTAAGCCCAATATAGTTTCTCAGATCATAGCCAGCGTGGAGTACTATGAAGAAATAATCTCTAATCTACACAGTAAGTGAGCATGACATGAGGAAAATTGGATAATGGTTTCTTGGTCAGAAAGCTATATTAATTTTCACTCAGTTTGTGTTTTCTTTTTCATTTAAATATTTCTGTTGCCATCATACGTAAGTTAGATATGTAAGCATATAGCATTATTTATTTAATTCCTTGTTCTAGCAACTTTCTAAATTACTGTCTTCTTAATACAGCCTATTCCCTCATTTCATAGCTTTTTTATTATTCTTTTACTTCTGCTTATTCAGCAAATATAACTAAGTGGTCTATAACAATATAATAGCTTTTTCTTCGGGTTTCCAACAATTTTGAGCGCATCCTATGCACAAGCATTTTAAAACTCTTTCTTTAATTTGTATTGCTTTGGATTTGTCCACCATCTAGCATCAGAAAAGACGTATTTTCTCTCTATAGCTTGTAATAACCTGCATCCTCCAAACTTAAATTAAGTCCAGTCTCAGAGAGTTTATCTGTTTTAGAGACTGAGTTGTTATCTCTCATCAGTGAGCACGCAGTAGGGTGTGCATATTATTCCTGTTCCCTACAAACTATTAATTTTCTAATTTGACCTATTAAAAGTATTTCTGTAATTTTTACAGCCTCTGTGTTTTCCCCACAGAGCTGGTCATTGTATATTATTTTTTCATTAGAACTGAATTCCTAAACTAATAAAAGCTAGGAATTGTCAACATTTTTCTGCTACCACGTTTACAGTATAACACCAAAATGTAATCTCCTTCACACTCTTCTTCCTCAAATGTCATTTCATGCCAGGATAAGCTTTTATGCATAGCACAATCAAAATTTAAAACCAACTATTTTTTAAGTTCAGGAACTTGAATAATTCAATGAGCATGTTCCATAAATATTGTTGAGTTTATCAAGGCATTCAAGATTAATATTCTAAGAATTTTTAAAAAAAGAAAATCAAAGTATGCGAATCCTTTTTCCACTGCTCACTGCCCCTCTGCCTCAAGTTTCTTCAATATCTCCACGTCTTCAATGTGCTCCTACATGTTAAGAACAAGCTGTAGGTAGGATTTCGCACAGATCTTCTGGAACAAACTTAAACAGGGAAGATTTAGGTTAGAGATAAGGAGTATGCATACATACATACACATATACATTTATATATACAGTATTTTTACTGTGAGAGTGGTGAGGCCCTGGCACAGGTTGCCCAGAGAAGTTGTGGCTGCCCCATCCCTGGCAGTGTTCAAGGCCAGGTTGGACAGCACTTGGAGCAACCTGCTCTAGTGGAAGGTGCCCCTGCCTGTGGCAGGGGGTTGGAACTGGTTGAGCTTTAAGGTTTCTTCCAACCCAACCCATTCTATGATTCTATGATCTTACTTGATGGTGGATGTTTTCAGGCTTTCATATCATGTTAGTGTGCTCAGCTGTAAATCCATCTTTCAGTACAAGGTTTTCAGAGTCTTTTTCCCCTCTAGAGACCTTCTACTCAGCATGCAATTCACAGTAAACTGTCAGATTTATATTTTGACATTATACAGTAGGATTTATGGGATTTGCTAGACTATCTGTGAAATAATGAAGCACAGAATACAGAATCACAGGACAGAAGGGACCTCCAAAAAATGTCAAGGCTTTTGCCACATCCAAATCAGCTCTATCTAACCATTCCCAATAGAAATGTGTCTGGTCCTTCCTCTAGCAAAAGATCTGTAACCTCTTCCACAGTCATATACTCCACTGTTTCCATATCATCGCTATAAGAAAGATAGTCTTCCTATTCAAACTGAATTTCTAACCTAATTTATTTAGAGGTAGCCCTGAGTAGTACAGATGTACTCACAAGCATTAGTATTTGATTTCTTACAAGCATGGCTATATGCTGTGCCTTGGTAGCAGCGCCCTTCGGAACACAAGCACCATAGAAGAGGCTGTAGGATGCTCCTCTAAGGGATTTGGTTTGTACACATCCACATTAAGATTAGGGAGTCACTCCAATAAACAGATAACATTTCAAACAAGAGTGATATGACAGGGATTATCTTTAGCAAAGTCACACTTTGATAAGGCTTTCAAGGTTTTTTATTACAGAAAGAATTTCATCTTCATAGCATTAATAAACAACCAACCCTTCAACTATGGGATCATGAGAGAATGAAACATGAGGCAATGACAACAAGAAGAATGTGAGAAAATGCCTGATTACCATGAAGCCAGCTGAAGACAGAAATAAGCACAACTTGGGGACTCATAGCTATTTATGTGGCAATAGCTTCATATAGTTCAATGTATCATATACAGTTAGAAATTATAACATTAAACCATGCAGACTTGCTACCTAAAAAAAAATCATCCCCCTGAGAAATTCTGTCTAAAATCATCTGTTTAAGGTGATAGATAGCATGGATAAGAAGAGCAAAGCAGGATGAAGACGGCAACCATACATGCACATGAAAAAGATGCACCAAAAGTAAAGCATGATTTTCTGGCAAATCTGGCTTGTCAGTAAAATCCTGTGACATAAACATAAGGGTCTCTGGTTGCAAAATGATCCAAGAGTTAGGAAAGACTCAGACTGCAGGCTTGGACAGCGTTAAGGCCTTATCTGTCTGAGGCTTCCCAAAGCTTAATTTGCTGAGGCACCAGGATAACATGGTGTTCACAGTAAGAGCCAAGGGAAAACTTGGAATATCACTTTCTCAGAAGCGTGTGGGTGCTTCTGTTCTCAAACAGCTAATGTAAGTGTAAGTATGCAGGTGACTCTTTCCTTGCTGGTGCTGGAAGCAATGCCTGCTGGCACTCCCCAGGCCTCTGGCCACGTCAGCTCCCCAGGGCAGCCATATCATGCTTCCAGCTCCACCTCTACCCACACTCGTCTCGCAGCCCAGCCACACACATCCAAGCCATCCACTGCAGCACCATGTAAGGCCCAAGCCCTGCCAATTCAGTGCTCAGTTGTTAAGCTTGAGCTCTTCAGCAGTTCCTTCATTGCTTTTTACTGCTCCCAGTCTCACTGCTGCCCAACAGCCCTGGGGTCCGCAATCCTGAGCCTCACACACACATGCCTCTATATTGTCCTTTCTCATCTCTCCTCTCCCTGTAATAGATTATCCTCTTTTTAGCTCACAGAAAACAGGAAGAGCCATACAGTTCTCGGAGAGCCAAAGCTCAGACAACCCAAATGCCTCATCTGCCCTGATCTCAGGAGCGTGCCTCTTTTGCCATCTGACAGCTTTTACAGGAGCAGCACAAAGCCAGGCATAAAACAGGGACACCTCAGAATCTCCCGGAGAACATCAGCAGGGCGATCAGGGTGCTGAGAACATCAGTAAGCATGGCCAACAGATGAGCCAGTGGGGTAATAACCAGGAAACACAAAGCACTGGCTTTCCCAATTATCTTAACAGTATTAGATGCATAACACAGCTCATCTGTGATGCTGGAATGAGTGAGATAAGCTTAGAAAATTACAGAAGAGAGACATTGTTTATGGTTAATACAATCCGAATAAAAATTAATGGAATGGTAAGTTGGCCATGAAGTCCAAGAGGACTTTATCTAAACACTTACATGGTAATGGCTTACTCCCAGCCCTTCTACCTCTCTTAGGTGAGGAACATCTATGGACAAGCACATGTACTGCAGTATTCAACACAACACTGCGCAAATTCTCTCCGAGTGGGGAATCCAAGGGATCTGCTGAAGTAGTTAGAATATTTGAACAGCAGAATACTAAATGGGTTGTTTCTTCAGAAATGCCTTACAGACAATAAAAACAATGTTTAGCTTTTTAAAAACAAGTTTTCCAAACATTTTTCCAGGGTTCTTTATATAGGAAGTTATTTATTCCATATTCTGCCAGATAAGCATGATGTCTGGCAGCAGAAATAGATCCTTTCAGCAATGATAAATTTATAATGGTATACAAGAGTTTTGACTGCTTGTGAAGTTCCCTAATTAATTCTTATATAGAGTTCCATTGGCAATAAAATTTATGTTTTGAGATAAAATGAAGCTCAAGGGAGTTACTGAATGCTTTGTTTCTTTTTGCAGATCTTATGTTTAATGTCATGTATTGCTAATCTCTTTGTTTACTAAGGGGGGGTATCATTTATCACTCTGGTGACACAAACTGGCTTTTATTATGGGAAGGAATAACCCTCAATAAGGCTTACAGCTGCCAAGTGGCTGCATACATCTTAGATATGCCCTGAGGCAGCAACCTAAAGGTTGTCATTAACCCCTACTAGATCTTATTTCAGGAAAATCACATCTCACGGATTTTCTTTAGTCTCCTTTGAAATTGGCCAGGATAATATTGTGTCCTTGATTTCGCGGAAGACAGAGCTTTAGCACAGAGTTGTGTGTAATTCCCAATATTACTCTATAAATCAAGACAATGAACATTTGGACTATAACATTTACAGTATACGACCCAGATGTGCCCTGTAAATGAAAGATCTAACACTGCCCTTCGACAATGCTTGCTGTGATGACTCCAGTAATGCCTACACTGCATCCTGAAAAGGCAAATCACCAGGATTCCAGCTTAAAATCTTTAAAGTTTCTCAAATAGATTTTTTAATCACTTAATCTGATCTATGGAAATTGTGCCTTTCCTCACTTTCACCTATAAGTCATGAAATTTGCACAGAAAAATGGTGGTCCAGTCACTTTGCTCAAGGAAATTTCAGCTAAGATTGACATGCAAAAAAAAGATATTAATATCATGCACATTTAGTGGGAATTGTATCCTGCAACAATCAAACCTTTTTTTTTGGTGCAAAGAGATTAAAAGCTTGACAGGTTTTTAGTGTTCTGTTGTAAGAAAAAAAAAATTATCCATGGCCACTAATTCAGGAGAGGATACCAAATGCAAAGACTGAACTCTGCAATGACTGAAGAAGGTTGTTGTCAAGAAGGAAATTATCAAACTAGGAAGTCCCTATCTTTTTAAGCATTTAGCAATTGGAGCCATTTCAACCCCAACTCTATCAAATTAAAACACAGCAAACAAATTCTGAACCCACCAGCAATACTGTACTTCAGCAAGCATTATCCTATGGATTACTCCATTTTATTTTTCAAAGCTCAATCTCCTTCCAACACAGTGAGTGTTTGGTTTAAAATAAGTAAGCAGAGTTTGCACATTTAAAGTGCCTGGGTCCTATGGCCTGATCCAAACTACACTGAAATCAAAGACTTCCTACCAACTTTAATGAAGGCACTATCAGACCACATAATCCCTCTTTTCTGGCTCCCAGGAATAGCTCTAGGATTTAGGAGCCACCTTGAAGAAAGGGGAATAGCGCCAAATAGAGAGTAGGGGGAGGCAGGAAGGTGTGGGGGAGAAGGCTAGCAGTTTCTTGATCAGTTTAGGGGTTCCTTTTTTATTTTTGGTGAGTGGATTTAAATGTGGTCAGGAAGGGTTTCATCAGAAACTGATACAGGTAAAACTGGTAGTGGCCAATGTCAGCAACCAACACTGATGGCCCAGGGAAGATTACAACAGAAAAAACACATGGCAATACAACCCCTGGATACCCAGACAGAATCCAGCAGTCTGCAGCTAAGCCTCCTTGAGCCAGAAATTATGTGTTTACAGGAAGAAAAAATAGCATTAGTGGGGAGCTGTATAATCCATTTTGAAACCCGTGTCAAATTTTAGCATTCATGAAGCGTAGGGGAAAATTTTAAGAGCAGAAAAGTAAATAGCTGAAGTCTCAGAAATATTGCTAAATGACCTCTGATGCTAAATTTAAATGTTCACATTCTCCCCCAAAGTTGGGTTGTTGGTTTTTTTGTTAAATGCAGCAATTTTATGGCTGAAGCAATGAACATGAAGATGAAATCCAGCAGAATGCCAAGTTTCCTATCAGACGATGATGTAAATATCCTGATAACATCCTTTTTATACTACTTTGCCCTCTTTGCCTGTGCTATTCATACTGCTTGACCCAACCTACAAAATCTGCCCAAAATATCTGTATACATTTACATATAAAAAGTAAAGGAAGGGCTAATGCAAGAAAATGAAGCTGACCTGCAGATGGCATAGCTAATTCCCAAGTTGCAGACTGGGGTTTTTTTGGTGGGGTTTTTCTTTTTCTCTAGCAAAACTACTGAGGTCAGTTCTAAACTTTCCCACCGCTATCTGAAAGAATATCAGAGCTAATAAACTTGCATTTCCCATAGGTTTTGCCTATCTACTAAACTATCATTTTCTTTTGCCATTTTTTCACCAGTTATCCCATTTCCTTCTGATTATGATGTCCCCTAATATTTCTAGAAGTCTTGTGCTTTCCCCCTAGCAACAACACTGCCATTTGCTTAGCACATTCCCTAACTACCAGCCAGGCAAGTGCTGCATCTCCTACAGATCGTCTTTCCCCAAGAAGCTGCGATCTTCAGGTAGAAAACAGAGAAAGAAGAGGTAAAGAAAGGTGCCTTTAAATGAGGGAGGTAATGGAGGTAATGGTTCCTAATATTGGCATGGGTGGCATTTATACCTATCTTTTCCTTAGACAAGGGACTAAAGTCCATCACTTCCTTTCACATCCTTCCATCAAACTTCTCACTAAAATGAACAGAAGCAAGTGAGATATTCAGCAGGGAAAAATTTTAGACCCAGCAAGGCCAACTTCAGGTATCAGACTCATCATCTCCCACCTTCCAGCAAGTTGCCAGAAACTGAACACTGAGTGCATGTGTGTGTGTGTGTGTGTGTTCAACCACTTGTGTTACCTGCTGAAGCACTGAGATTTCAACAGGTGTGCAGACCAGCAAACTGCTCCTTGCATCAGCCATACCCTCCAAAAAGCTTTCCATGAGGCTTTCTTTGATACCTACACTTTGCTGAAGTTTCTCATTGTACCTCATGTGCGCAGTGAGGCCAGTAACATCTCCTTACTGCAAAGGGGACACAACATTTCATTAATCTGTCCAAGACTGATTCCCCAGTTGTGGTGAAGAGGGAAGATACCCAACAGAAGCAAGTCTGACATGTAGCCAGGGTTCTCCCACTGTTGGTAGGATGTCTTTGGAACATTGTTTCAGGCTTGTCCTTCACTTTCCTTGTGCCACAGAAACTAAACTTATTCACATTTCTTTGCAAGGTAACTTTGAGATGTCTAGATGGAAAACATTTTACAGGTGAGAACACACTCTTTTACTTGCCATCGTTAATTTATAAAATTAAATGCACTTGCCGTTAACCAGCTTTCTTTGAAATGAGATTGTCCCATTAGGTTTCCTGCCTGCTCAAGGCTCATTGGCAGTGTTTATAATACAAGTGCAATTTGAAGGATTTGTCTCATCTTGTTAAGTTGCTTGGAAAATGGAAGCAGAGGAGATGGAACTAATTGAATGGCTATAACAAGAGTGTATGGGGTTTGCTTTTCAATGCAGAAGACATAACAGGCATTTGCTGCAATGAAAAAACCAACAGGCAAAAATAGTATAACTATTTCAAATTCTGCTTTCCCTAACAAAGTAGTTACAACACCAAATTGTAAAATATAAGCTCACATTTAGTGCTTCTTACAATTCCTAATACTTTTCTATGACAAGAATGTAAAAAATATAGCCCTTGAGCCAGACTGATCCTTCTAAGTACTTTAATCTGGTCTTCAAAATCCACAGAGCATCTTAATCCAGATCTGGCCTGACAGTGAGTTCCATGCTTGCCGTAGTTCTACAGCTTCACCAATAGTAACACAAACAAATAGGAGTGGGGGAAGATCAGGGTGTACTTGAAACAAGTGAGTACCTGCGAGAGCAGCACCGAGCACCGTCACATTGTCTCAGTGTAGCTCTGGGACCCACGACCCTGCATCCATACGAAGAGTCTCCCAAGGGCCTTGCTGAAGGAGCCCTGCTGCCCAGCATCATGATTCCCTGGGGAAGAGGGTAATCATCTTTCCTGTGCTATGTAGCAGTCCAGCTTCCTTCTCAATGCGGCTTTACTGTGAAGCAGCTGACAGGCAAACCATTAAAACAAACAAAAAAATTAAAGCAGAAGGAGCTCTAATGCTTTAACAAAACTCACTTGGATCAGGAGCTGTGAAATCTGAGTAAGTTCAGGGCTGCATGAACAAAACCATACACCAGCAGAAGCTGTGTTATGCAATAACATAATCGCTGCAGGAATAAGCATTTCCACCCTTGAACGGGTGTCACTATACAATGTTAATTGCCATTGGTACTTCTCAAAATTAGCAGACTGTTAATAGATTGCTGAAGATAGTTACACTGGAAAAGCTTTGAAAGGAATCCTTGTGCCTACTGGCTATTTAAAGAGTCAGCATTCGCGCTTCAGACACCTAAATTCATGATACAGGATGTCAGCAGATGCAAGACCATGGTGCTGCTGAATGGGCAGGCCTGACCTTCCTCTGCTGCACAGGTGGAACCTGCAGAGTATCACCTCTTTCCTTGCACAGGGTGAATAACCACTGAAAATGAGCCCAAAGCACAGATATATTTTCAGCCAGATCATTAAGCTCCCCTGACTCACTTGAGAACAATCCAATCACTAAAGCAACATGCATGATGGAATAGGAATAACAGAAAACACAGAGCTGTACTGGATTACCCTTCCACAGTAGTGTGTATTTAGACCACCTCAAGCTGACTGGCAAATCCTACGCCAGATTAGAAGCTCATATGGAACCACGCACCCATCCCTCCCTAAGGGAACACAGTGCTCGTGAAGGTGGAACTCAAAACCATCGCTCTCACTGGCAGTCAAGTTTCAGCATGCACATTCAAAATGCAGCAGGACATTTCTGGATCTAGCAATGCCAAATTTCTACTTCCCCAAGTACTTGACTAACATTATTCAAACTTTCTCTCCCATTCTCATTTAGAGCATGCGAAGTTAGGATTGAAAAGTAAAGCAGAAGACAGTCATCCGACTTTTATCAGCCCTTGAGTTCATAAAATATGTGAGAGAGAAATAGTGGCTTATAATTAACAATAGGGTTGGTTTACCCCTCCTCTTTCTCCCCAGATGTCTCAGGAGATGTCATTTGGAGGTGGTTAAAAGAAATAAAATAGGTTGTCTCTCCATGGGCAAAGTAGGAAAAGTAGGTTTCATGTGGAGGTGCTGCAAAAAGAACAAAGGCAGAATATCTGCTGAATCACCACAGTCTATCCACTACACTCGAACAGGTCTAATTCTTCTGAATTTGCAGTACCCAGCAATCAAGCAATAGTGCTGCTGAGAGGAATTTTAACCAGCGCTGTAGCAATCAAACTAAAGCAACTCTAATGCAAACTAGCTCTTCCAGATGACATCTACTGCTGTCATTCAGCCCCAAATTTGTTAGCATGCAGTAATAATCATGACATGCATCTGCTGAAAGTCAAGACAGGGTCTTTCTTCTGATGTAGTCAAGAGATAAATTCCACAATAATCACTGTGGGGAGGCATTTGAGAGATATCAAGCAAGAGAAAGCTCCTTGTTGGCATTTTTAGGATGATGGAAATGAATACATACAACAAGTGTGGTCAGGAAAACAACAGTAATGGGGAAAGAAGAAAACAGAGGGGCTAAAGGGAGAGGTTTGCCATTACTTACAAGAAGGTAATGTTTTAGATATCAGCCATGCAGCGCTCTCTGCAAAGCAACAGGCTTCCATCCAGCCTGACAAACTGAGTTACTCTTTCTACAGACTACAATTGGTATGAAAAACTAAGGGTAGCAGAAACATCCAACTTGTTTAGTTAACCTGCAGGATTAGGAATAGTGTTACAGTACTTGAAGACACATTTTACCTCCCTCTGGCTATAGAATGACATACAGCAAGGATTTTTGTGGGGGTTTGCTGTTTGTTTGTTTTTAAGAGAATGATATTGGTAATTAATTACCTCCTCCTCTTCGAGAAGAGGTGAAATCTTGCATGCACTGTGAGCAAACACCCACATAGACTTGAGTATCTCCAAAAACAATAAACTTTTCTAATTCCTTGCACTTCAAAGTTCTTGGTCTTGCAAGGTGCCATCCAACCTTAACTTCCACTGACTTCAGGGAGTAAAGATATGTGCTCAGCACCACACAAGTTCAAAATTTTAATCAGCAAACAGAAATAGCATGTATGTAACAGACTGCTTGAAGAGAGAATCTCATTCTCTGGAATTACCAGATTTACCTATGCAAGGACGTTAGATTTTTGCTGCCCTGCCCCAGCTTTGACAAAAGACACACCTGTTCTCAGTTTTGCACTCCTTCATGGCTATCACCACTACCTGTGCCCAGCCCCATCTATGCAGACATGCAATTTTTAGTGCTTGCATTTTCCATGCTGGAATCAGACGTGTCTTGCAGGCACACTAAGGCTGAATTTAACTAAGTTGGATAACAATGGCAAGTAGTTCAGCCTAGACTTTATGAGTATATTCAGGACTTCAGTGCAGATTCATTCTTCCAGTTTGAAACATTTGAGCAGAATACTTAATTTAGGAGAGCAGTCATTTTGTACTCCTTCAATAGTAAATGTAGATAGACAGACACCTCCAGAAAATTAGCAGATTGGAGACTGAGTCATATTCTGGGGGTGTTTGTCTCTCCAGCAACATAAAGGAAACCAAGGTTTCACTCCTAGCTGGCAGTGATTACCTGAGCAATACCACCAGTAAGGCAGCACAGGCTGCAATGAACTCACCCCACAGATGGAAGGGGCTGAACTCTGTTCCTGAGATTTAACTGCTGTTGGTATCTGAGATACCAGTATAAACCTGTCCTGGATGAGTCTGTCCCACCCAGGGGGTGTTTTCTCAAAGACACAACTGCATAAAAAGTGACATTTTCATTACATCCCTGGGATGGAGTTTCAGAGACAACGATTAAGCAGGCTGCAAAATAGGGAAATCACTTTGTGATAAATTCTTAATTGTTTATATTTCCTACCTTCAGCAACACTTACATTTGTTTTTTTAGTATTTTAGTTGTCTGGTTTATAGGGTTTTGCAGAAATTATTGTACATGGGAAATGAGGTAGCTGTGAGCAGTGATAAGGAAATACAACTTTATCTTAAGGTATCAATCCCAGCATGATAGAAACTGGCTTTTACTGTTCTGCCGTGTTTGTGAAGAAAAGGTTGGATTCAGTTTCTACTTGTCCACAGAGGGGTTTCCACCAGAGCTGGCCAAGACCCAACCAAAACCTCAAAAACATCTACTCACATTTGTAGTCAGACATAATGCTGAGGGATCTTTGCATCATGGTTTCTGTGGGTTTGATAATGGAAAAGTGACATTCCACTTCCAGTTTTTTGCTGTTGTTTTAAAATATAGGAAATACATTTTTATGTTATAACAGCAGGATCATTCCCAACACATTCAACTAATCACACATATATACTACATACAAGGGAAACTTAGTGACTACATGTGTATTAGTGATATGATACCAATTTTAATGGAGTCAAGCAGTCTCCAATGAATAGTACACCTCACAAAATAGCACCGAAAAAAATGAGGTAACCACCAGACTCCCAAAGTAAGCATACTATTACTACTATAACCCCCATCCCAGATCTACCAGGACTCATTTTTTATACTTTCACAGACCTTAGCTTAAAAGAATAACAACCTCCCTAGGAGAATAAAATCAGCTCTCCTCCTAACTATCTTTATTCAGTACCAAAGGCAATATTTGCTTTTCCAGAAGGCAAACATGAGATAATACTGAGTTTGGTGTCTCTTTTGCACATTTCCCACCTTCTTTTCAGTCACTGTCCAGAAGTGTGTGAGCATTTCCAGCAGCGTGGACATTCCCACAACAGGGTTTTCATAGTAGTTGGAATAAAAAATCCCTGTGGCAACTTGCCACAGAAGAAAAAAAGCCACTCTTTACAGAAGTTCCTGCTTTTTGTTCAAATGAGCTACCACAACATAGTCATGGAAGTGGTGCAAGTATAGATCGCATATAATTAATAATACATCACAAATAATTGGTGATGCAGTGAAACAGTAGCAGAAGTCCAGGGGGATCTGAAGTACTGCTAACAAAGCAATACACTTTGTGATTCAGCAAGAAGGAATTAATGACTGCAAGCCTGAAATAGAAATGTGGTCAGCTGGCATTAAGAAAAGTTTGATCCTCTTTTTTATATAATGCTCTGTAAAGGCACAAAAAATTCAACAGTATAAAACTTTGCTGGGTGACTCAGTAGAGAAACCAAAGTTCAAAACTTTAGTGAACTTTACTGAAAATTTTACGTGTTATTTTGCAAATAGATTCCTAGCTAGTGCCAGCCTTCCATTCAGAGAAGCAGTCTAGTTTAACTCAAGACATTTGTAAGCAATCACGACTGTAAAGCCAACTGAAACCAGAGACAATTATTTGCCTTGTATATTGGAACATGGCCCCTTTGTTAAGGCTTTTACATACTACAATGATACAAATAGGAAATAATAATAACAAATGCAGTTTGATTTAAGTAAACTCTGCTTTCCTAGATTTTATTCTTCCACAAGTAACTGAAGTGTTACAATAACAACCTTAATCTTCACATTTTCAGTTTTGGAAAATTCATATCTATGTTACCATATTAAACACTAATGTCCATTTGGTATTTCCAGAAGATGTATAATAGATTCGTAGCATCATTTAGTAAATAAATTCATTATGTTTTTCATGAAACTGTTCTAAGGGGAAAAGGGAACCTGTCTCTGTTATTGATTCTCATAGGCAGTCTAGCATGAAATTTTCGATGTGTTTTTTTGAGGTCTAAAAAGTTGAGCATAAAAATGTGTTATTGATTGCACACTGCAAAGTACAGTATACTGCTCATCTGACTCATATATTACTGATTAAAACACTCAACAGTTCTAACCTTTTGCTCAGTATCTCCAAGGTAGTTAGTTTTATGAGGATGTCAAGGTACTGTACTTCCCAAGGAGTTTGGAAAACTCATGGAGCAGCTACTGGAGTTCTTTAAAAATACTTTGTCAATAATTTTGGAGTCCGTACATTCAAAGAAGGAACCAGTTTGGACAGAAAGACACTCTGCATCTCACTTGCATGTTATGTGGAAGCCATAGCTGATGGAGAACCCAATCCATATTAGCCAACAGAAGCTTCCAAACTGATTAGGGACACAGATGTCAAACATGGCTCTGCAAATACCAGTCCATGTGCTAAATACAAAAGCAAGTTACCTGACTTTGCCACCGCTATGCGTGGCATAAGAGTTGAATGAAAAGGCAATTTATGAGCCAGGAAGTACCTCTGGGATCAGCATCTCAATGGTTTCCCTAAGGTCTGGAACATGTTGTGCAGCAGCAAACTGTCAGATCTGAAACTGAAAGTATGATTGGCACAAATGAGGTCAGATTTTGTGGTTGCCTCCATGTTGCTGGATTCTTACACCTCATGGATTTGTCTTCTAAGACATGGTTAGATTTTGCACATTACATTTATCTCCTTTATAGAAGTATTTAAAATAAAGTATATGTCTTTGTTACAAGGAGATAAAATACGGGATGATTAAATTTAAAACACAGAGTTACTACAGAGACTCCCTGCCCAAACTGGTTCAAGGCTCAGAAGAGGAAGTGGACAAGAACGCGACCTTTCTGTCCTGTGTTCTGTAAGCAGAAAAAGCATCTTCTAGCCATAGATAATCAGTGGAGATAGATGATTTAACACAAACTACTTTCCACAGTGACTAACACCTTACTAGCAGAAATCCTATTGGAATATTCTAGTTTGCCATCATAATACAAATCTAGCTCTAGTTAAGGACAGAAGTGACCAAAAGAGCCTCAGCAGGCTGGATATTTGATGGATATTTGATGGATTTCACAGAATGATTAATCTAATGGAAAAACATTAACACTGCAGAACTGATGAAGTCTCTTTCTTGAGTGCATCAATTGAAAAATGCCTCTACATAACACAGGCTAGCAGCCCACTCAGAA
The DNA here is from genome assembly GCA_026283785.1 of Coracopsis vasa. Taxonomy (NCBI): domain Eukaryota; kingdom Metazoa; phylum Chordata; class Aves; order Psittaciformes; family Psittacidae; genus Coracopsis; species Coracopsis vasa. Next base: position 65,804 of record JANHGB010023388.1, read on the forward strand.
AAAGACTATAAATATTTGTCATGATGTATTTCATGAATGATGTGAGCATTTTAAACTAAATTGAAAATTACTCTTTTCAATTTATTTGCCTTAATAAGAATTCTAAGATAGGTCTATCACAAAAACCAAGTTAGAAATCCTTGAAATGCAACTTTTAAAATGCCTTTTGTATACATTTGGTTCTATGACTTTTATGTTGATGGAACCATGCCAAGATGAAAAACCAGGGAAAAAATAAAACCAAACCAAACCAATTTCCTAAGTACCAGGCTAGCATCACAAATCATCTCTGCACAGACTCATCAGTGGGGTTTGACATGCATGGATTGCTTTGCCATCCAGAAAAAGATTACTCCGATGTAGGGCCAAATAGCAAGCTACTCAGCAGATACAGTATAAAATACAATTAAAAAATTCATAGAAGTTAATCTGCTCCATGGCCTCACTACAGAACTGTCACTACCAATTGCACATCTGGTAACGATTTTGGAGTCAGTGTTCTGGCATTCAGTGATCCTTCTTCTCTGCTTAGTACTGGTGAGGCCCATTTCTGAGCTTCTCAGTACAAGAGAGACATGGATACACTGAAGTGAGTCCAGCAAGGGGCCATAAGATAACTGAGGGAATGGAGCATCTCTCATATGAGGAAAGGCTGAGAGAGATGGGACTTTTCTCAGCCTGGACAAAAAGGTTGGAAGGGTCTCCTTAATATGCATAAATATCTGATGTGAGAGTGTAAAGATGACTGAACCAGACTCTGCTTGGTGGTGCCCAGTAAAAGGACAAGACACAATGGGCACAAACTGAAAAACAGGAGGTTCTGATCACTCACGAGAAAAAAAAACCCTTCTCACTGCAAATGTTATCAAACACTGGCATAGGCTACCCAGAGAGGTTGTGGAGTCTCCATGCTTGGAGATACTCAAAACCTCACTGGACTGAGTACCCTGCCCTGGCCACACCTAGACAATCTTCTGAAACCCTTTCCAGCCTCAAAGGTTTCGTTATCCCATGATTTCACACATCAAATTAACTGCACTGAAGATGATGAGGCAGGCAGAATGGAAGGAGAGGAGCAAAACCCGCATCAGAATGAAAATAAAACATTTAAAAGTCCATTTCTTCCTTTACACTGAAGTAAAACAGGGCAACCACAGCAAGCACAAGGCAGCTGTACTGCAGCAGCAAGCAGAGCAGATGCAAGCTCTAAAAGATCAACCAGCAGCTCCTGGAACAGTACATTCATATCTGTACTGACTGATCTGCAGTTTCTGCTTGCTTCAAGGAACCTGGAGACCCACATTACATTAGATTCCATGTCCCTAGATGTGCCTAGAGAGGCAGTGGATGAACCTGAACGGAGAACGCAGGGATCCAAGGCTAAGTAGGCAGCCCTCCTGCCTATTGCACACATAGCTAAGAGAGGCTGTATTAAGCACTGAGTACAGAGGCACCAAGGAGGTTACTGTCTCATCCAGCCAATTATTACATTTTTTAACTACCCCTCAGGTTTTCATTTCTTTTTGCTCAAAAACATGTGTAAAGAATCCGTGTCCTGCTTGGAAGCATGATCTTATACTGCAACAAGGGATGTATGTCACCACTGCTGCGGGGCTTTGAAGAAGTATCTGGTTTAAAGTCAGTAGGGAATTTTGCCAACCAGCAATCAGGACTGGCTTTTCACCACTCTGCTCCTCATGTGTCAGAGAGGCGGTGTTCTGTTAGAAGCTGGGGTTGCCAAAAGACAGGTAAGAAATCATATTTGAAAAATCATGGCAGTCAGGTGAAATTCCCGATGACTGGAAAAAGGGAAACATAACCCCCATTTTCAAGAAGAGGAAAATGGATGACTCAGGGAACTACAGACCAGTCAGTCTCACCTCTGTGCCTGGCAAAATCTTGGAGCAGATTCTCCTGGAAGGCATGCTAAGGCACATGAAAAACAGCAAGGTGCTTGGTGACAGCCAGCATGGCTTCACTAAGGGGAAATCCTGCCTGACCAATTTGGTGGCCTTCTATGATGGGGCTACGGAACTGATGGACAGGGGTAGAGCAGTTGATGTCATCTACCTGGACTTGTGCAAAGCATTCGACACTGTCCCGCATGACATCCTTTTCTCTAAACTGGAGAGACATCAATTTGATAGGTGGACCACTCGGTGGATAAAGAACTGGCTGGATGGTCGCATGCAAGGAATTGTGGTCAATGGCTCAATGTCCAGCCGGAGACCAGTAACGAGTGGTGTCCCTCAGGGATTGGTGTTGGGACGGATCCTGTTCAACATCTTTTTTGGTGACATGAACAGTGGGATTGAGTGTGCCCTCAGCAAGTCTGCCGATGACACCAAGCTGTGTAGTTCAGTTGATACGCTGGAGGGAAGGAATGCCATCCAGAGGGACCTTGACACGCTTCTGAGCTGGGCTGATGCCAACCTTATGAAGTTTAGCCATGCCAAGTGCAAGGTCCTACACATAGATTGTGCTACCTTTGAACTTCATATCTATAAAAATGTTCATTAAGTAACTGAATAGTGTGAAATTCTTTTAAACTTCAAAATTTTTTTCCAATTCTTCTCTCCGCTCCCTGCCACTTTCTTGCAAAGAGACAGACAGTGGACCTGAAGGAAAGTTCAAACTACTTTAATCCTGGAAAGTAATTTGAACTTTTTTCTTTGGGCATCCACAAAAGTAGAGCAATAAACTACAGTATTTCTCTTACCACTTTTAAACAAGTAAATCTCCCCACAAAAGGATTTAGATCTCTCTCCATTCTTTTGTGTTATTTTCACTTACCTTCAAACAACCACTCTGAACTACATAAATACAGCACTTACTGTATATGCACTAATCTCCGAACTTTCTGGGGCATTTCTTTGAAAACTAATTTTCTTCAGAAGTTTAATTTTCTCCATTTTCTTGAATTTCAGGCTTTAATGTTCAAACAGTAAACCCTTTACTACAAATTCAACTGTTATAATAGAAAGAGGAATGAAAATAACTTGAAGATAAATGTAAAATTCGACAGAATATAGAGTAAATCCCAGAAAATTTTTTGGTTTTGTTTTTGTTTTGATTGTTGGTGGGTTTTTTTGTCAAAAGAAGTCTTCTTTCAGGCTTACATATATAATTCTGATGCCAGGGAGTGAACAGCGAGACATGCCACATATTCTCTAACATCTAGATAAGACTAGACGCCGCTTTGTTGGTGTGCCACATTCTGTTTTAAGTAGGTAATGGGAATTAGAGTTATTTTGTCCTTAATAAAGACATTACTGTCTTTGAGTCTGTCAGATCATTAGTGTACTCTGAGTGGATCCTTCCTCTGCTAAGCAATATGGAATAAAGTAAAACTATAGAAAATGGTGGTGATGGTTGTTGTTAAACAGTTATCATTTCACCTTTAGAAGACCACACAAGTGAACTACACAAGAAAATTGAGAGAGTTGGGAAGCATCGTGGAAAGGGTCTGAGAGCCATTCTTAAATGTGCCACAACTAATTATTGAAATCTCTAATGGTATAACAAACAACCCCTTGAAATCCAGCCACTTCACAACACAACAACAATAAAAACATCAAAATTTCAAAACCACCCAGTCCTGGGCTATGTAAAGCACCTATAGCAGGCATGCTGGGCCTAACACTTGGCTGTATTTTGTGTTAAAATGCAGAAGTGAAAGGAATCTCTTGATGACAGCTAAGGTATGTTATGGACCCACAGTTGTTTCCTCTCTCTGTAAGTAGCAATTTTCACACAGGGAGTTCCAACCATCAAGCAGCTAGTTTTGACAGTATATGAAGGAGAAGATAGATAGGGCTTATAATGACTAGAAATAGAAAACATTGGTCTTCAAGACATACAGATTCTACATCTAACAAACAACAAATCTGAAGATCTTCCACCAGTCTATAAGATGAACATAGGCTAAATGCTGGTTAAAGCAGGACATTACACTCTAAGGAAAACTTAAAGGTAAAAATTTTAGCTATGTCAGTCAGTTTTGTTCTCTGGGAACCAATAGAGCTATGTCAGCTCTGCAGCAGAAAGGAGCTTGCTCTTAAACTTTTTTATTATATTTAGTATTACATTAAAAGCTAGATTTCCCATAACCTCCAGTGGTCTGGTTGTCACAAAGCTATCCATTTTGACTTTTTCCCATGAGAACAATTCATTTGTGCAGATTGTTTACAAGGCAGGACAGTATTTCAGACAGGAACATGGAGTATGGGAGCAATGACTGTCCTTAGAAGACAGTGTTCACTTTCAAATTGAGCGAAAGCAGAGAAGACATGCCAGAAGGCAGTTCTTAAATAAGTTACAGGCTGTGAAGTGTGAAGTAAGACAAGTGACTTTTCAGAAGTCTCAAATATCATATACTGAACATATGTCTCGTTATTTTTGTCTCCTTCACACTAGCTACTGTAGTATGATCACTGGCCTTGAGTTATTATCCATGTTGGAGAAGGGCAGACTGATTCATAAGGACAAAGATGTTATGCCAGTACTACATGATTTTAAGTGAGGGGATTTGTCTTTAAAAGTTGAATGCAATTCCATTCCCTATCTTAATGAATAGAGTATGAAGTCAAAAAATGCAACAAATCTCAGTTTATCTATCCCAGGAGTTCCCTTGTTTAAAGACATGTCAGTTTTATAAGAAAAATAAATATATTTGAACTTATTTTTGCTGACGTATGCACAATTTGTACCAACAAAATTTACTCGTGCTTTTCACTGAAATTTCAATGACTTTATAAAATTTCATATATTACCTGGTACCAGCAGTGTACCGACAATTACAATCGATTTAGCATATGACCTTCCAGGGTAAAAATAAAGACCACTCTTTATACCTACCTGCAAGAGCCAATTGACAAAGAGTAAAATTCAGGTTAAGCTTTTTGAAATGTATGAAAATGTTTAATCTTTATGTAATACATGCTTTCAAAATATGAAGCAATTCTACCAGTCTCTGTTCAGCCCTGAAAAACATAATTGTTAGAGCAGCAGATTAGAATGAATCTTTTCACAGACACAGACAAACTCCACTGCTTCTTGAATTTGGTTGTCCAAGCTTATATCAATCCGACTCAATTTAGATCAAATGAAGAGGTATAGGCATTTATTGTAATTATGTAATAAGCAGCACTTGCTGTCCAAACAGTCTCCAGCAAAACATTTTCCATTGTTCAGTAGCCTGACTACTCCAAGTATCTGGGATACTATTTCCTAATTATAAATTATTAGAAAGGTCGTATGCCAAATTAAAAGGTGGTGAGGGATAGTACACTGAGGTGATATTTCATATTCCTATGCATGAGCTAAACTTGTCTTGCCTATGCATAAAGCAGTAACCATTGTAAAAGGACTGAATCAGTTTAATACTCAGATTTAAGATTTCATCTCAGATAAAGACTTAAGATATCCCAAATGAATCAAAGGATCAGAGAGTATAGAGGTCTCTATAATCTGTCTTCATAGTTTAATTATCCTTCAGCGTACAGTTGCTCAAACTCCTGGAGAAAAGCAGAAGGTGAAAAGCAGAAGTGAAAAGCTGAAACTTTTAGAGAGGCCATGCATTTGAAAAGTTATTTCAGAATTATTCCCAAGATTTTTCTGCCCTAAGATTTAGAGGTCTTCCTCAGATAATTTTTTACTGCTTTAGTGGGCTAGTGGAAAAAATACCCTGGAACTTTTAAGGATTTTTCCTCTGTTCATGGACTGTGGGAATATCACAAGACAATAGAATGGCACTGGCATGAGCGCATGAAATATGGTTTCCCATGGGCTTCTGGGTGAACAAGGACCATGCTGCTTTAGCAGAATACCCTGTAAGCATACACATTATTGCATCACATTGATGTTTGCTAGTGGTTTACTGTTCCAGCAGCAGCTTGCATGTTTTAAATCGCTTTCATGCACAAATCTTATCAATGTATAATCTAAGGATTACATAAATACTGGCTGTGTTAATTTATTCTGTCTTTGCGAAGCACTCCCTAACTGGGAAATGTTTAAGACTATAATCTTACAAACACATTGCTGCAGACTGCCTGTGGCTTCCTTAAGATGGGTTTGGGTTTCTTTGTTTGTTTGGTGGCAGAAAATTAAATGCAGCATAAGTTCAGAAGGGAGCAAAACCACCACACTGCTCACAGAAATTCAGCAGGGTCCTAGGGTGCCGGTTTTGGGGGTTTGTTTTGTTTGTGTTATTTTAGTCTATAAACAAAACATTGACAAGTTTGTTGAACACATCTCAATACTAAGACTATTCAGAATTTTTCCTTTGATATGTACCCTCTTCTACTTATTTCTCCCAAGAGAATTGCTGCAAGAATGATGCTTTCTCTGGAAAAAAAACTTTTTTGGTGAATGCTTCAGTAGGAAAGTCAAAACATATTTTCTTTCAGATTTTCTTAAAATAAATCAATATATATATCTATTGACTCTGAATCTTCATAATATGTATTTGAACTGCTTTAGTGATTTGTATATTATTCTTCAAAGATCTGGCTAAACAACACTGCAAAATTTGAGCAGCCATAAAATGATCTTTTAAGATTGGGGTTGTTTGCATCTTAATATGCAGATTGAATTCAAATTAACTTTATCTGAAAAAGTGAAAATTTTTATAATAGATTCACAGGGAAAAATAAGGATTTGAGAGGCTTTTTACTTTATCCCTGCCCCTAAGCAGGATTATACCTAAACTATTTTTAACTTGTATATAAATGAAAATTACTGGGAAACCATTGCTGAAGGCACACTTTTTACAAAGTATTTTTCAAGTTATCACACTTCTCCGAGCTTTCTGAATTAAGCCTTTAGCAGTTTCAAAGTATTTCTTGTGCTGGTCTGAGTCAAGAGAACTGGGTAGGCTACAGGGATTCACTTGTTTGCAAGTCACTGCCTAAATTTATAGCTCCATCAAAATAATGTTAAAAGGAGACAAGCATTTTCTCAGGTAGACTTAGTCCAGTTAATTGCTAAGAGGGTAATTTGTGAAAATTCCACACTAGAAGCAATAGCAACTAATTTCCCCTTCTTATTTCACTTCCATATTAAACCAGTTTCCTTTCAGGTACTCAGAATTAGTTTATTATAAAGTCATTTTAGGCTAACACTTTCACTTTTTCACTTTTTGCATGTGATCAATGCAGAATATGCCTCCCTATCTGTTAAACGTGTGTTTGATTTTTAAAAACCCACATTCTTACAATGTTGTGTACATGCACTTGTCTGGTGTGGACTAATTTCTAGTAATTAATAGATTTGCTTTATACATGGAGTACCTACAACAG
>JANHGB010023389.1:0-10280 GCA_026283785.1 Coracopsis vasa
CACGGGGACACAGAAGAGCAGCAAGAGCTTTCGGGGCTGGCACCTTCCTTGTGGGAGAAGGAGCCGGACGTTCGTCTATCCGGTTGGGTGCCGCTGCTGCTGGCCCTGCTCGGCCGCCCGGGTGAGTTGGGGCTGCGGGGGACCGGGAGCGGGGCACCGGGATGGGAGCCCTGGACGGGACCTCCGGGCCGGCAGCGGGACCCGCCGGGAACTCCGTTCCGAGCGGTCCGGGATGGGGAAGTCCCGGTCCCCGGGGAGCGGCGGGTCCGTGGTTGAGGGGGTCCCGGCTGTGCCGTCGGGGGCAGTGACACCGCTGGGAGCCTCACGGGAGGGAAGGTTTTGGGGGGCAGCCCTAGGGGTGAGGAGGGGCAAAACCCCCAGCCCCTGTTAGGGACACGCACACAGAGCTCAGCGCTGCTGCGCCCCGGGAACCCCGAAATCCGGGCTGCGTCACCGCGCTCAGGAGCTGTTGAAGGCTCTGCTGCTGTGTCCCGGCCTAAGCAATGGCACAACCGGGGGTCTCGGTGGTTTCGGTGGCTTTCCGGCACCGTGGGGGGTGTGGGACTGCCGGGAGCTGGGGTAAAGAGTGGAAAAGCCCCGTGTGGGCCGTGGGGACGGAGCTCGGGGCTCATCCGCCTCTGGAGCAGTTTGGGCAGGGAAGCACTAAAGCCACCCCGAGGTGCCTGAGAAGCTACAGGAGGGATTCCAAAGGGTGATGTGTTCAGAGACACCCGCACTGGATGGAGGGCAGGGAGCTGGGGACCGGGGATGTGACCCGATGGTGGAGGGAAGGGGAACCGGGAAGGCCAGGGACAGTCCCTTCCAGCCACCGCAGCGGCCAGCACCGATGGGTGCTGGTCGGGTGTCCCTGCTGCCAGGCTCGGTGCCCGCTCCCTGCCTGCTGTCACCCCTGGTTGCTGTGCCGGGGTTCCCTGTGCTGTATGGGTCATGTCCCCCTTTAGCTGTGTCATTCAGTCCCCATCCTGTGTAGTGTATAGTAAGTTCGGTGTCCACTGTAGCTGTGCCATAAGGTCCCTGTCCTGTGCCTGTGCCATGCTGTCCCCATCTTATGCGTATGTGCAATAAGGTCTGTGTCCTGTGTAGCTGTACGGTACAGTCCCTATAGCTGTGCCATATGGTCCTCATCCTATGTAGTTGTGACATAGAGGCCCTGTCCTCCCTATCTGTGATGTACAGTCCCTATACCATGGAGCTGTGCCATCTGGTCCCCATCCCACACAGCTGTGCAATGTCATCTCTGTTCTATGTGGCTGTGCTGTACTGTCCGTGTGCTTTGTACTTGTCCCATACAGTCTCTATCCTATATGGCTGTGCCATGCAGTCCTTGCACTTACGTGGCTGTGCTATATGGACTAAGTCCCGTGTAGCTGTGCTATTTAGTCCCCATCCTGAGTAGCTGTGCCATATGGTCCCTGTCCTATCTAGCTGTGCTATATAGTCCCTGTTCTATATAGTTTTGCTTTACAGTCCCTGTCCAACACAGCTATTGCATACTGTCCCTGTCCTATAGAGCTGTGTAACGGAGTCCTTGTCCTAGTGGTGCTGTCTGGTCCCTTGCCTACGTAGCTGTGTCATACAGTCCTTGTCCTGCGTAACTGATCCATACAGTGCCTGTCTTACGTGACTGTGCCTGTATGGTCCCATGGTCCCTGTCTTGTGTAACTCTGACATATAGACCATGTCCTACTCAGCTCTGCCATACCATCCCACACCTATGCAGCTGTGCTATATGGTCCCCATCCTATGTGCCATATCATTCCCGTCCTGTGTATCTGTTCTGTATGATCCCTGTCCTATGTAGCTGTTCTACAGGGTCCGTGTCCTATGTAGCTGTGCCATACAGTCCCCGTCCTATGTAGCTAACTGTGCATGACACAGTGTTGTTATATAGTCCCAGTCTTGTGTTGCTGTGCCATATGGTCCCTGTCCTCCTTACTTGTGCCACAAATGCCACATCCTTTCCTCTCCTGTCACTCTGCTGTCCCTTCCCCATAGAGAGCCGTGGGGCTGGGGATGCCCATGGCAGGCGTAGTGCTGGGGGAACTCATGGACACAGCGGCTTCCAGAGGCCGGGAACTTTGTGCTTTCCCCCTGGCAAGGACTGTCTCTGCTCCCTGCAGCGTGAGCACTGTGCTGGGTCATCCCATCGTGTCCCTGGGGAGAGCCTGACTTACAGAGTGGCAGGAATGATGTGGTCCGCATCAGCCCCAAATCCTGGTCCCATCCACCCCATTATCTGAGCCCCGATGCCACCTCCACATGGTCTAAGAGCCAGCGGTGTCTCTGAGGGTGACAACCCCGCCTTCAAGTTCGCAGTGCAGGATCCATCCCCATCCCTGTCCCGTGCTGAGGCCGGGCAGCTCGTTACACAAGTGCCAAGGCGGCACAGCCGGATGCCGGGATGCCGGAGTGGCGCTGCCTGTCCCATGGGGCATCCTGCGCCGCCGGAGCCACCCCAGCTCCGCACCCCCCCATCCCGACAGCCCCGGGTGTTGTTCCTTGCCCAAGGCCTTTGATCCGCTCCCAAACAACCCTGGAATGCCCCCGCTGGCCCCTAACCCGCAATGGGACCATCCCTGCTCCATGGTCTCCGCCGCGCCAGAGCGAGGGAGAGGGCGGGCGGCTGGAAAAACATAAAATGGATTTTCTTTTCTTTCTTTTTTTTTTTTTCCTTTTCCTGGAGTACAAAAATAACAGTGCCCTTATCTGATCGCCCCGGGCGGCCCCGCTGCGCCCCCTTATCTGATCCGGACATAGCGCTGGAGCCCACTGCCTTCCCCAGGGATTGATGCTGGTGGTGCCCATTGGCACCGCTGCCCCGCATCCCCTCCACTTGGACCATCCCTGGTCCAGCCCTGGCCCTGCCTGACCTCCCCGCAGGATGCTGCCGGAGGTGTGACGAGCTGCCCGTCCTCTGCCCGGCGGTGCCGCCTGGCCGTGCCCGGTGCCTCGGGGCAGGAGCGGAGGGGAAGAGGGACGCAGGCTGCGGAGCCCAGATAAGCGGCTGTTTATCTTCCTCCCGATGCGGCCGTGGAGCTGGGGGGCAGGAAGCGATGGACAATAGGTGGGTCTGCGGCAGCCTCACCAGAGGGGTCTGCACCGTGACCCTGCGGCCGCAGCCACAACATCCCAATGGGATGGGGACACTGTGATGGTACAAGTGGCCCTTTGCCGGCTGCATCCCTAAGCCTTGACAACCAGGAGCATCGCGCTCTCCATCTCCAATCCCCGCTGGGTGGCCCTGGTGCGGGGACCAGACACCTCCTGGGTAGGAAAGGATGGAATGGGACGGGATGGAGCTCAGTGGCCACCTCCAAAGCAAACCCAGCACCCAAGGCACCATCTCCCGATAGGAAGCCCAAGGGCTCCATCCTTCAATGGGGCATCAGTGGGTGCAAGCGGGTCCCCAGGACACCTCGCATCACAGGGACCAGCTTGAGGACAGCCCGGGGCAGAGGAAATGGCCGAGGCAAATGCGGATTTACACAGGATCAGGCCTTCAAACGGCTGCTTGCACTCAGGATTTCCCTTGGCAGCCGCCCGCCGGCCCCGCTCGCTCACGAGCCGCGCGGGGGGTTCGGGATGGGGCAAAGCTCACGCCTCGGCGCCTGCGGAGGATGAGCTTTACAGCCATTTCCATACCTGAGCTTCCCACTTTCCTGCAGCACAGAGGGATATGGGGGGGGGCTTCCGCCACCGCCCCATCGCTGGGGCAGCCAGGCGCGAGTTTTGGCAGGCGGCAGGGACGCAGCAGTTTTCCATCCCGGATCCAAGGGTCATTACCGTGATTGCGGCGGGGTCCTGGCAGCGCTGGACGAGCCCCGAGCAAACACGTCGCAGATGGTCCCGCGGGCGCTGTGCCGGCGCTGGGGCCGTGCTGACGCTGTGCAATGCGGTCCCCCCCCCTTCCCGTGTCACCCCACGTCCGCAGCGGGGACTGACGGCTCCTGTTTTCCGCACAGAGCCCGGGAGAGCCGAGGGCTGTGACCTGCAGCCGGTGGCGCTGGAGCCGCCCATCACCCTGTCCTATGCCACCAGCACCGTGCCGCGGGGCTGCGTCAGCAGCAGCTCCCTGCGCACCGGCCATGAAGTTCATGTGGTCAGCATCGAGTGGTCCAAGGTGAGTAAATGGGGGCTGGCGCTGTCATCCCGGTGCTGTCACCCTGGTATTGTCACCTCAGCACTGTCACCCATCACTGTCCCCACCAAGGAGGGTGTCCCAGCTCTCAAAACTGCTTCCTTTGGCTAAGAAGCAGGGAGAAGACCCAGATTAATCTCTTCCATGGTGTCCAAGCTTCCCTTCCACGTGCAGCCACTGGCGTCTCTGGCCTAGTTGGAAGTTTAAAGTCTTTAGGGGCAACTTCTTTACCAGCCCATGATTCCAGAGCTGTCCCTGTGCTGGACATCCCGGGATCCCCTGTTTCTCTGGGGAGATGGCCTGGGCCTCACTCAGAAGAAGGACAGAGCTATGGACACCGAATGGGGACCACACTGAAGAGGGAGGGATGAAAGGAGGGAGGGAGGGATGAAACGAGGGATAGAGGGGTGAATGGAAGGAAAGATGGAGGGATGGAATTAGCGATGGAAGGAGGGATTGAAGGAGGGATGGAAGGAGGCACATCACTTGAAAGCAGCCAGGCCAGCAGAACTCTGGCTGTCAGTGTTATCATGTCCTACCAAAGGGTCAATAACCGAACTGTCAGTACCCTGAGCATCTTTCAGATGAGGCTGGGCCCAGCATCCCCGCCTGGCACTGGTGCTGTTGGTTGGGTTTCCACCCGCACATGGGTTTGCTCTGCAGCACAGCCCCACTCCCTTCCCATCAGCACCCAATTCAGACGCAGCTCTGGGCACCCTGGCGCCACATCCCCCCCCCTCCACCACCTCCCAGCTCTCCCAGTTCTGCTTTTCACAGGGAGCCGGGTTGGGAGCCGCCGGTCGGGGTGGGTTTGACAAGGGCCAGTTTTGCTCCATCCCAATGTGTGCTGTGCCCTGACGTTGTCCCCAGTGGTGGCAGGGGACACGCACTGATGTCACGGCTGCGGCACCCAGCCCTGCGGCGCGCGGGGGGAGCCGGGCAGGGACGCGGCTCCACTTATAGAAGAATTACTGGAAGCTGTTTTCTATAAGCAGATCCCGTGATGCAGAAGAAAAGGAATAGAAAATAATTACCTAAAAGGCGGCAGCAGGGCAGGAAAAACAGCGACCGGGGACCCTGGGCACCCCAGCACAGGGACACGGGCATCCCAGCCTGGCCATGGCCCCATCCCAAAGGCCCTGTGCCCAGCACCGGTGGCTGCTCCCAGGCTGGTATTCCCGGCCGGTTTTCCCTGCCTGACGCCTGGCTCAGCACTTTGTGAGCCGTGATTCAGGGATTCAGGCGGCAGTTGCCAAATTTAGTGCCTGGTGTTTTGGGTTCCCCATCCGGATGTGCAGAGGAGGCTGCTGGGCACTGCTCCCGTGTGTCCCAGTGCTGGGATGGGGAAACCCGCAGGGGCATGTTCTGGTGCGTGGGATGGGGATGCACTGGTGTTTGCTGGGTATCCCCACACCAGCGCAGTGGGGATGTGCTGGTGCCCAGGGTGGGGGTGCCCTGGTCCCTGTATGGGGATATCAAGTCGTTGCTGTGGAGACACCCCAGTCCTGGGTGTGAGGATGCTCTGGCTGTTGGTATAGGGATGCCTCAGTCCCTGGTGTGGGGGTGTCAGTCTGTAGTGTGGGAACACCCCAGTCCATAGCAGGATGACACACTGGTACCCAGCACAGAGATTACCCAGTCCCTAGCACAAGGATGCCCCAGTCCATAAGGAGGGGGTGCCTAGACCCCAGTATGCGGGTGCCCTGGACCCCAGTGTGGCAATGCCACCATCTCCAAGGTGGAGATGCTCTGGTCCCTTGCTCAGGGGAGCCAGGGGCTGTTTGCTCCACCAGTGTGGGTTCACAGCCATGTGGCATCTCCACATACCTCATCCTGTCCCCTGCTCAGAGCCAGCCCGAGGGGAGATGGGGTGTCCAGGGGGGAGCCAGGGAGGTGACAGGGGTTGGTGCTCAGTGTCCATGGTGGTGATGCTCTCCCTTCTCCCCGCAGGCCCCTTCCTCCCCACTGAAGGTGCTGGTCACACCGCGATCCGGTGGCTGCACCCGGTCAGTGGTGCTCATCCTCGTGTGCTCCCGCTGCTCCGCCACCATCATCTCCCCATGCCCGGACCTGCTCATCCGCACCGTGAGTGCCTCATCCCCATGGCATGGATGGGGAATGCATTATGGGAGGGTTCCTGGATTGGTCCCCTTATCTGCAGAGACAATGCTCGTGGTACCCCAGGGAGGGGGGACGCGCTGGAGCACGAGGCCGGCCAGGCAGGGAATGACGCACAGGGCTGGAAAAAGCTCCCGTTTCCTCCGGCCGGTGGGAGGAAGGTCAGGGATGGGTTTGGCTCCAGCGAGCTGAGCCGGGGCCGAGCGCTTTGTTAGCAAAATAAACCTCCTGCTTTGTTTGTGGCTAATAATAAAGCGGGCCGAGCTCTCCGCATGCTGCCGGCTGCTCCCTGAACCCCCATTCATCCGGGTGACCCCAACCCCAGCCATGATGGAGCCAGGGCTCCAGGGATGCCCAACTGGCTGCATCCTCCACACTGAGGCTTTCCCTGCTCTCCCCATGCAGCCGGTGCTGGGGAGGGATGTGCTTCCCCCCTGCTCCCGCTCAGGCTGTGCTCTCCCTGCAGGACGCCCGCCTGGACGCAGGGATCACCTCAGCACTGGCTGTGCCCACCAGCGAGGGATCACTGCTGGCCTGGGCTCGGGATGCCTATGGGGGCATCACATCCTACAGCGAGCTGCGGGACCCCCGCTGGGTGCAGCTCCGCCTGGGAGAAGGTGCGTGGGGCTGGCTTAGGGGGTCTGGGGTCTTCCTGCCTCCGAAGTCCTGAGGGAGATGTTATGGGGAGCAATGCCCTGACCCTCAGCATCTCCCCACCCCATAGCCCTGTTTGGTGACTCCCCCCTTTGCCTCCATAGACCCTGCCAGCCCTGCCGACTGCATCCCCCAGGAGCACTTTGATGCCACGCTGCACCTCGAGACTGAGGTGTTCTTCCATGGGATGAAGGGATGCTCACGAGGGGATACCCAGAGCACCAGGGCTGCCCACATCATCCGTCTGCAGCCCGAGCCCAGGTACCACACATGGGACCCCTAGGGTGACAGGGAGGGTGGGAGATGCTTGGAGATGCTTGGAAAGGGGTGAGGTGGCTCATAGGCAGAGTACCACCATTCCAAGGTGGGTATGGGAGCCTCCAGTGTGGAATGCTGATGCTGGAGGGGGAATCTTGTGGCTTCACAGCTTCCCCATCACGGAGGTGAACCTGTCCCTGAGCTGTCCTGAGAGAGCCTTGAGCAACCAGATCCTCATCCTGCAGAGCTGGGCCAACATCACCTGGTCCCTCTCCGTCAACAACTGCCACATCCAGTTCCTGGTAGGGCTGCGTGGGATGTGGGTGTGTGTCTGTCAAGGGATTCCAGTGGCACGGGGAGGGTGACAATGGGGACATTGGGAGGTGGCAGCCCCCTTATAAGCCATCCTAATGGGGATGAACCCAGAAGCTGTCCCTGCTCTGAGCATCCCCAACCGTCCCCATCCCTGCTCAGCTCCCCCTCTGTCCTTAGGTCTCTGGGAGCTACAAGATCGCTCCCATCTCCTCGCTGCTGCTCCCTGGGGAGCTCCTGCCCGACTCGGAGCGGGGCCTCATTGCCAAAGCCTTCGAGAAGAACTACAGCATCATCGCCTCCTACTCCACCATCCCCGCCAGCACCCGCGTCAGCCTCGAGATCCAGGACCACGGTGAGGCCCCATGGGCGCACCTCATGACGGGGCAGGATGGGGGGGTCCCACTGCCCCCTCTTAGCCCCACATCTCCCCACGGCACAGAGGCGGTCAGGAGGGTGCCCGTGACACCCACAGCCCCGGCCCCCACCGCGTACTCGCTGCCCCACGTGCTGCTGCTGATGCTCCAGCCTTGGAAGTGCACGGATGAAACCATGGAGATCGTCATCGCCAGGTCCCACCTGGAGGTGAGGGGTGATGGAGGGGTCCCAGACACCACCAGTATTGAATGGGGTGGGGGTGTTACAGCCTGCTCTGGGTGCTGGTGCCACTGACAAGGGCTGGCACCTTCATCCATAGGGCTGGCACCCTTGTCTCACACATTCACATTCACACTCAGACTCTGTGTGAGTGAATGTGTGAGATTGAGTGTGAATGTAGGAGTGTGACCGCCGGGTGCTCCCCTGCAGCCCATCAAGGACGTGGTGAACATCACCCTGCGGGACATCAGCTGCCAGGCAGAGAAGAACGCCACTCACTTCATGCTGAGGACCCCCCTGAGCCACTGCGGCACCTCGCTGGAGGGCTGGGAGCACGCCAAGAACGAGGTGAGGGGGGGTTGGCATCTCCATTGGGTCCTCATTGCTTCTGGTGGCTGGAAACATCCCAGTGCAGCCCAATGCTGAGCCTTGCTGCTGCAGCTGGGTGCTGGTGGAGATGGGGGAGTGTGGGTGGAATCCCATCCCATCCCATCCCACTCCACACCATGGTGGGACCCATCCCACTGGGGAAAATAGATCCCAGCATTGAGGACCACTCATCTGACCCAACCTTCTTCCCCTTCTCACAGCTCATCCTCAACCTGGCCAAGGGCGCAGTGCTCCGGAGCGTGCGGGTAAGAGCCAGGTTTCCCATTGGACCTTATGTATGGGGCTGAACTCTATTTCCCCTCATCAGGCATTGGAATGGGATAACCGGGGCAGTGGTGGAATCACCCACCATGCCTGGATGTGGTCATACACCAAGCAGATGAGGTCCTCAGAGCCATGGGTTAGTGGTGGCCTTGGCAGTGATGGGGAATACCTGGACTTGAGGAGCTTAAAGGTCTTTTCCAATCTGTTTGATGCTATATCTATGGGGATATTCTATTATATTCTATGGTATCTATGGGGATATCCTATGCTATCTATGGTGATGTGATATAATGGTCTATGCTATTCTAAGCTATCTCATCATGAGATAACAGAGCCAGTGGCACTGGCTGGGCACTGGGCGCTGTGGGGTGACCCCAGTGCTGTACCCCCCCACAGGTAGCCTTCCAGTGCAAGATCCCACGGGAGCTCTTCCTGCGCCTCTTCCCCACGGCCGCCTTCGAGGCACCACAGACAGAGCTGGAGGTCAACAAGGAGGCGTTTGTGCAGGTACCCCCGGCTCGGTGCCAGCCTGGGATGGGGGGGTCGGGTCCATCCCTCCCCATCCCGGTGCCGCTCACCGTGCGCATCCCTGACAGGCATCCATGCGGTGGGAGGACCACCCGGCCGACCTGCAGCTGAAGGAGTGCTGGCTGGCGGCGCCGGGCCGGGACCCGGTGCTGCTGGTGCAGGGGGGGGAGGCTCGCAGCGCAGGGGTGGCCGTGCTGCAGGGCCCCCCCAGCGCCCGCGGCAGGAAGGTCTGGCGCTTCCGATTCACCTACGTTGTTCCCGAGGGAGGCCGCGTCCCCTTCTCCGCCACGCTCAAGTGCAAGGCGGGCTTGCAGGTAACCCCCATCCCTGCGATGCCACCGCGCTGGTCCCCACCATCGGTGGTGGTAACACAAGGGGTTTATCCCATTCCATTGTGTGGTGGATCCCAGCTGGGAGCAGCATCCCTGCTTCCCAAAGAGCCTTGCCCCACGGTGGGGTGCGGGTGTCCCCCTTCTGACCCCAACCTCCACCTCACAGAACAACACCATCTTTGAGAAGGTCCTGGAGGTGACGGTGAAGGACGGCTGGAGGCTGACCAACAGTGAGCTTGGGGCTGGGAAAGGGGCTGGGGTGGGAATAGGGATGGAAAGGGACCCCCCTGCAGTGTGGCGGTGCTGACGGCTCTATCTCCATCACAGACCGCGGGCTGGGGCTGGCTGCTGTCCTGGGCATCACCTTTGGTGCCTTCCTCATCGGCGCACTCCTCACTGCCGGGCTCTGGTACATCTACTCGCATACCCGTGAGTATCCATCACCCCTGGGGACCCCTATTGTGGGATGGGGGGGACACACATGTCCCTTGCTGGGTTGTCTATGTCCTGAATGGCCATGGTACCCATAGAGCAGGCTGCTGTGTTGCCATCATCCTTAAAGCTCTCTTGGCAATGCCATAGGGGAATAACCCCTCTCAGGGTGGATATTTTTATACATAGATATATATACACACATATATATAAACACACTATATATATATGTCACA
>JANHGB010023390.1:9089-22392 GCA_026283785.1 Coracopsis vasa
GGGCCTGCGTTGCGCGGGTCACTGCTCCGGTCGCTCACAGGAGGAGCCCGAGCCGATCTCCAGCCGGGAGTCGAGGCACCGCGGGGCTGCGCGGCTCGTCAGCGGGACGGTAACCACCAGCCCGCGGCGGAAGATGGCAGGGGTGGGGCCCGTCCGCCGCGCCTACCCCCCGGGAGCAACAGCTGGTGGCGTAGTGCTTTGTCAAGAGAAATTAACCGAGCGATAAATCCTCTGTTAAAGTAAGTCACCGAACGAACACCAAAGTTCAGCACGTACAAAATTACAGCTGTGCTACAATACCCAGCCACAACGGTCCCCTTTACAGATTAGTTTCAAAAACCCCCTCTCCCCACTGCAGGTTGTACAAATGTCAGACACTAACCAAAACTGGTCCTGGTTAAACTCTCTATAAAATTTTAATGATTGTGCTCCTGTTAACTAAATAGTTGAAACAAAAATAGCAAGTACTACATATGCTCTTTTTAAACAATAAATAAGCATTTTTTAAACAAGAATGAAATAGAAACTTTACACATCCAAAATACAATATACAGCCTATTTTAAAAATGACTCAATTACAGAAAGAGTAAAACCATGTTACAAACTGCATGTAAGCTGTCCTATGTGACAGGCGATTCTGCACGTTCCAGCTTTTTGTTCAAGTTCCACAGTTAAACTTACTGATTTTTCTACTTGGAGCGAGATGTCTGGCTCCACCATTTGACTGGATGGTCAGATAACAGAGTTGGGTGGAATCGAACAATAGGATTCGGTGGTGTTAGCAAATTAGTTACCTTTTTCAAGCCTGACAGCTGTAAATCTTCCAAAGGTACTGTGTTCAACCAATTTTATCTCTTCAGAAAGGCTGATGCAATAAGGCTGTCATAAGGTTTTAGACTTAAGCCTTACTTTATCCAACTGAAAACATTGTGTCATGTCTCCTTCAAAAAGAACAAGTTGTGTGGACTGTCTCATTAAAGACCATGACAGCAGAAGTTAACAATATATACAAATGAAGTTTTATCAGGTTCCTATAACGCAGAAAACAAACAAGATTTCCATAAAAAGGATTGCTTTGTTCTCAAACTTCACTTAGAAACTCAGCTTAACATACAGTTGTTCTGTAGCTTTAGTAAAGTTCACCAACAAAAAAGACCTTGCTGTATGCCATAAATAAACCCAAGTGTTCAACAGTTTTGTTGCCAGTGTTCATGTGGTGCTGAGTTGACTCTGTCTCTCAGTCTCAGCTTTTTTCTCTTGCCGGTGGTTAACTGCAGCCCAGAAGGTTATTTTTTTCAGCACTTGCTGCAGAAGTTTGGATGGCAAGTATGGTATTTGGTTCTTTAGGAGAGTTGCGTTTTTACCAATGCAGTCAAGACACAACCTGAAGAAGGAAAAAAAAAAAAGAGGAAAAAAAAATTAGATTTAAGTAAATTGTCTATAGCCTAAAGACAAAAAAGTGACATCTAATAGAAGCTTATTATGTTTGCTACAAGTGTTGTGCCTGCATGTGCAGGAGAGTATAACGCACCAGTGTTTAATCTGCTATGGATCACTGTATGTGGCATGTTTCAAATATTACTAAGCTACTTTCACATTTTGTCTATGTAGGATTACACAGTTAAAAACCACATGTAGAAGCACCGTGCCATAACGATTTACACAATTCCATGTGCCAATGGCCTCAACTCACCTGAGAAGCGAATAAGGTTGAGTCTGAAATATCAACAAATCACTGCAGTGACCCTGAGCAAGGGAAAAAAGAACCATTAAAATGAGGAATGGCTTATCTCAAACATTGCTGGTTTCTACATTAATGTAACATTTATGACCACATGCATAATTTAAAATGGGTAATATATAAATATTTATAAATAATAACAAATTCCTTTTTATGAGCCTAACAAGAGCAAGAAAAAAAAACAACCTCCTAAATTACTTTCCAAGAACACCTGAGGTCGTATCTCTCACCATCACGTATCAATGACCCCCGTATCATCACCAATATTGTTGGTTTATATACATTTTTATTATCATAGTGATAGGATTTCATTATTTGTTTTACTGACTGTGTCCATGAAATGCAAGTCATCTTTGCTTCCACCAAACACCATCACTTCTCCTTCTTTTCCAAGGCAGGCTGTATGCCACAATCTAGAAATATAAATAGAATTAGTGACCAAGTGACAACAAGCAGTTGTGTATTGTCAGCAAAACAAATGTTAAAACTAAATGCTTTTAAGGGTTTTGGAGAAGCATTAAGTTTACTTGTATGTTAACCTCTTCACCTCACACAGACTGTCCTCCATTCGTCACATTTAAGTTGCTTTTGAAAAGACTTTTGCTATAACAATATAGGTTCCCTTTTTTGCAATAAGGATGAAGGTTTCTTTTAACTAAAATGGAAAGGTCACTTTTTTTTAAATCCTATGATTCCATTACTTAAAATTTTAAAATTCTTCTGGGTGAGTGCTTAAGTAATGGATTTAACAAGCTGCTCTGTGAGCCTGCAGAAACAAAACCTGTTCTTTATTGGCCTTCATTCTTCTTATGGTGTAATGGAGAGTAAGTGCTGAGTGCTCAGTAGAGTAAGCGATTCTGAGAGTCACTCTCTTCTGTTTGGCCATTTATTTTCACTGAGTGTGTTGGGATTCAGTATCTCTGAGGTTCCCACTCCTTTGTCAAACAGCACTGAAAGGGTAAATTGATTCAAAATGTGTAAGGGCAGAAGAGGCAGTCATGCATGTGCTGAGCACAATAATGGAATTCTAACTTCTTAGGGAACCAAGACAAAGCCTGTATTGCACGGTATTTACCTCTTCAGAGGTAAAAAATAATACTGTATAATATAATGTTACTAATTTTTTTAGGAATGTAAAAGGAGAGAGCAATGTGACTATCCATCTCCTGAGATTTTTGAGGAATTTTATTACATTTCTTACAGACCAATATATTTTTGTCATTATTTGACTCTTCTGATAGGTATAGTTACATATACTTTATTTATCACTACTTCAAGAAACTGTTACAGTGGAAAAATTTTAGAAAACAAAATAACTATACAAAACAGGCTTTTGCCAAGAACAGCTTTTGTTTTCCTTTTTCTTTTAAGATTTTCCACTATTTCTTTATTTCATAACCACAGCTGTTAATGGCTGTAAGACTGGGTGGGTTTCAGTACTGACTCTTAACCCAAACATTAGGATGAGAACTTCAGAACACAGGTTATCCTGTTTCAGGTTTTAAGCTTCCCCCAAAGTTTCCTGGGAATCATTTACTGTGTCAATTACTTACATCATGCCCACATGTAAATTGTGTTGTGCATATAAAAAGCACATGGTATAAAAAAAACCCCAAACAAAACCAAACCCACACCTGACTTGAATAATCTTGCTTTAACAAAGATTCTGCTACTTCAGCAGCTACACCTTACTAGATTTACTTTTTATCATTAGCAAATCAAAATCTATAATTTTTCTACTGGTGTATCACTACTGAAGTAAGTATCACAAGATGATTATCACCACAGAGCTCTGGCCCTTTAAATCTACTTAACCACAATAATATGCACCAGTAAAACTTTCACACAAAAGTAAACATTCTTATTTTCTTACTCCATTCATATCAGTAATTATTCACCATCTTCCTTAGGCTAAACTGTATCCCACCTTTTCTCTTCCTCATACCTGTAGATAGATCTGTCTCTGCCTTATCTGCATTACGAAAACTCTGGCCTGGATTTCGTCACCGAAGAACACTGGGAAGCCTTTCCTGCCTTGACTGTGTTGACATCCTAGCTTGCAACCTGGGGCTTTTTCTACAGACTGACATCTGTCCTCTCACAGCTACTCTAACTTAGCACCTAAACATTCTAACAAAACATGTTAATTATACAGATGCTGAACTAATGTAACCTTTTTACACAGCTCTTCTAACTATAACAGCAGAATTACATTGTAATGAAATCACTGGGAATCTAAGTTAAACATACAATTTGCTCTATATTTTAACCTGGCATGCAAAATGTTAGCTGACGTACAATTAATGGATAGAAAGGAAAAGAAAATATTTTCTACCAATACAGAATCACAGATCACCTGGAAGACAATTTTTTAGAAGTTACTAAAAATGAAAGTTGAAGGAAATTACAGAATTTGAGGAGGGATCCAATTTTGAATAAGCATCAGGAAAATACACTAATGCATATATGACATACTGTGCATTGCTATAAAACAATAGAAATATACGAAAGAAGTACACATATATGTATTATTGCCAGTGCATTTTACATCCTGTTGTAAAGTCATATGAGCGACAGAACTGACCTAGACCTTTTTCAGCTGCAGAAATCCCGTGTAACTATAGGGATAACATTATGGTACAAGTAAGTACTTCACACTCAAACTAGTTCAACAGAGAGAGAGGCTTTTGGTATGGCCTCTTTTATCCATGTTTCCAGGACTTCCTGAGAAACATTTTAAGTACTTTTTAAATTTTTATTTTTTCAAAAAGGTGAGGGAGGTTATTTACTTCAATAAACAATTAGGTCAATGAAAGGCAACTCTCCTCAGCCTACTACAAAGTGCATACCAAAACCCTGAGGTGGTGGAGAACCACAGGACACGTTTGGACTTAAGGGAGTTCTGAGACTCTTGTCAGCATGTCATCCAAAAGCTCTCTTCCCTCTGGAGAGTCTAGGCTGCATGTGCAGTACAGTCCCCAGCAAATTTAGTGGTGTCAACTTCAGAAACCCTCTTTGGTGCTTCTGCTGTGGAAAGGAAGGTGGCTTTTCAATCGCCTCTCTGCCAGCACCGCCAAGTGACAGTTCCACTTTGCAGCCTAGCATGGGATCTGCCCCTGAATTGCCTGAAAACCACCTGGGGTTCAACAGTCACAGGTTCCTGACATCCAGCCCTACTGCCAGAGGTTATTCCAGCTTAATTGCAGAGCAAAGGCTGAGCTGCAGCTCCCTGAACTGCTGCCTGCAGAAAAAGCACATTCAGGCCCTTCCTGATCCTTTTTCATGATGCACTAGTAAAAATAATCACACAAATCCACTTCAGCAGTTAACTTTTACAAGACCATCCATATAAAACACTGAACACAAGGAAAGGTATGATCCTCAAGTGCTAATGATGCACTTTCGTATTTAAGGCAGTCATTAGTCCCTTCATCTATCACTTCCCTAATTGTAAAAAGACAGAAAATATTCAGTGAAGCTAAGGTATATGTTTATTTGGGCTTGAAAGAGTCTGAAATATAAGAAAGTAGAAAACTTGGTTTAACAGTGCTGTTATATTTAAAAGACATCCTAGAATAAGATAAAACAGGGAAAAAATTAATTGAGGTGAAGGTATTTCAGTAATATAAAAACAGAACGTAAGGCAGGGAGCATGCAAATGCCAAACCAGAACTGTACACTATGCTAAAAAAAAATTTTTATAAATTTGTGCTGAGAGTACCTGGTGAATGTGTAGAATGAACTCCATGAAAAACTGAGTATTTACTATCTACAGCAAATCAATTCAATAGTATTTACGTTATAAATACAGAGAATGTTTTAAACACTCTGTTACAAAATAGTCTGTGCTCTGATAGAGCAAGCATCTGTTTTCAATGGCAGCTTCAACATGAAATTTGCTTTCTTTAGTCAAAAAGAATTAATAGTAGTCTTACACTAGAGAGGGAAGAGGAACAGAGCCTGGAAGAGGCAGTATTATGGTTCATACTGGCAACACACATTCTAGGACTTGGTCATTCTGGTTGGCAGTTGAGACCTTGAAAAATTATAAAACTCCACAGTCACTTAATGTGCTGTTTAGTACTAAATTCAGTTTTGCAAAGCTGTAATCATAATTAGGTGCTCCTGCTCAGGGCAAAAAAACAACCAACCACAAACAAACAAACTAGTTATTTTATAATACTTTTGAACCCTGAAAGGTGCATCAACATTATCATGTTTGTCTCCCCCATGTTTCTAATAATGTATCAACATTAATCAGCCTCTATTATTCACATAGGTTATTAATTCCTCAAAGTTATGTGATTACATATTCTTGTATAAAAATAATTTGGCTATAGAACATCAGGTTAGTTGGACACCCAGATCCCTCATCATAAAAAAAAATAATCTTTTAATTCAAGTAAGCATCGACTATAACAAATACACAAAGTAATAACGTTATATCAGGTAGGAAGGAACATAAGTTAGTAAAGCAAACCACTAATTTTCTAAAATATTTTTATAATATAGCTTAAAAATACTGTTTGATAATTTAAAATTACTTCATTTTTAAAAATGCTTATATTTCAGCAAACATCTATTTTTGTATACCTAGGCCTACTCTTAGGCAAATGGGTAAGTTGTTTCCATCCATTTGTTGTAATGCTGTGAATCCAGCCATCACCTACAATATAAGAACATATATTAGCATTTTTTTCCTGGGACAAAGTATTACCTTTTGTATTTATACAAAAAGCTCTGTGTTCTAAGAGCACATTATATTAAGGTAACAGTAACATCATCACTACATTAACTAGCATCTTTTCAGCCTGTAATTTAACTTAACCACTCAACCACAGAAAGCATGGAAATCTAGAATTAAAATACACTTAACTTTTTTTTTTCTTGATATATTGAGAAAATCACCCCCTCTCAGTGGAATGTATCTGTGACACTCAAAACTATTTTCACCAATTTCACATTTTTTCATAAAAAGAAGCCTTTTCTAGAAAAGCAATTCCGTATAAGACTGTTCTACTTTCTATTTAACATTTTGTAGCTGTGATTTGTTACTCATCCAAAAATCTACATGATGTTGACATTATTGTGTCTTTTCCCTATAATTGCTATTCATATCAAGTTACCCCTTGTCCGTATCAAAATATGTGAGACTCTTGCCTTTATTCTTTTAGATGGCAAGACAGTTTGAGGATTTATTATCGTATGTTCTCATTGTACTACACAACGTACTTCTATAAAAATAATAAAGCAGCTAGAGAAATACTCAGCACCATGAAAATCCTGTAACAAGATTTAGGTTGAAGTAGTTTGAGAAAGACAGCAAATGCGCACACTACATGAGGTTAGTACTTAAGTGTACCATAGAATCATAATCTCTAAATTACTTACTTAAAGGAACATCATCAGAACTTAGTCCACCAAAAAGAAAAAGTCTGTCATCTCCTATAGCAGTCAACGTGTGCCAAGACCGATCTTTTGGTTTCTCTCCGCTGATACTAATTCTTGGTGAAACAAATAAACAAAAACAAATGTTCAAAGAATGCTGAAGATTAACCTACCAGAAAATTTAACAGTTTATTTAGTTTGTCATAGAACAAGCCTGGATATTTTCCTGGTAAAAAAGCTGCACTTAAGCAATCTGAATTTACTCTTGAGAAGAGCGGTGTTCAAATCTAAATACAGCAATTTTCTGTAGTAACTGTTCTCTGAACCATCAGTTATGTACATACCAATGCAAGGACAAAAGCATTGTTATTTTGCTTATTTTCTTAAGATCACTAAAGCTACTACTTAACGTACAACTGAAACCACTTAGGACAGCAAAGGATGAACTACATATTCAAATAAACTGCACAGTATTGAAGTTAAACAGACTCAGTTATTTGAGATAAAATTAATGAATCCTGAGGGCTACAGTCTCTCTTCTCAGAGGAAAATTATCTTAAATAAGGACTGTGTCTTTATCTTCTATCCAAAAGCTACTATCTCAAACATTGTGCCTTTTAACACAACAGTGAGTCACCCAAACTTTGAGATAAACTTTAGTAAAAAGTGGAATTAGTAAGTACAAAACAGATGTAGGTTTATTATTCAAGAAATTTGCTCATGTTACAAAAACATAGATTTGATTTTTGTTTCATTTTAGCTACACAGTTAAGTATGCTCAAGATGAGAATCTGAGCAGTAAAGAACCTGAACATAATGGATTACCAATAATGGGTGGCCTGAATTCACACCATTCAGCTGTACACTTAAGTTTAAACACTTAAGTGTACGTCTGTCTCAGGAGGATCCAAACAGAGCCAGCACATAAGAAGGACCTCCAGAGGGCGTCAGCTCACATAGTATCTCGATACTATGCAAAGAGGCAACTCCTGTTGTAAAGTACCTAAAGTTACACACAAAGAATCTAGGCCACTGCATACCCAGAATGTCCTCATTTTGGAAAGCTGGTGAAAAAAACAGGTACAAACACCTGTAAGCTGTCTTGCAGTGTCAGAACTTTAGTGGGAGACTGTCCAGAGCAGGTAAGAAAGGAATGTTCAAACCAGGTGGACTGTATCTCAAAGAACCAGTTACTTTTTTTATACCTCCTCTTTGCTAAAGTGAGGTCAGTGTATTACACACAGATGTGTACTCAATCTACCATATGAACAGTGCAGACAGTCATCTGTATTTCCTTTATAATCAGTGAAGAGAAACAGGTCCTTCAAAAGCACAACTCTTGATTTATTTTAGATGTCTGACTTAGCAGTAGTTGTCTTGTGCTCAAGAAGTGCCTGTTTCTCTCAACTGAGCACAGAGGAAGCCTAGGGTGAGTAATACAGGCATCCACAGTTCAGTTAGAGGAATTTCACTGCTGGTGACTGCTAAGCAGTTCTCCATCTGGAAGCAAAGACTGAAAAGTCATAGGTAAAACTGTCCTAAATTTGGCTCTGAAGTTGAAGACAAGCCACAGTGTTTGAGTGCCTGCTTTGCACAAGTCTTGTATAAGATGCTTCTAAAATTAATAAAGGGGCAGACTGTGCTGGGATACAACCAGCTTTGATGTTTAGAAAAATATATACCAGATATGGATGGATGATAACATTTCAGTCTTTCACACTACTGATACAAAAAATTATCATTGTAACAAATATGATATTGAATGTTTTGAATAACAAATCAGTAGAGCTCAGGGAAGGCAAAGTAACTTCTGGGTAGTGGCAAATAAATATTGCAGTGTCATGCTCAAAGATATTCCTGGATTAGTAGGTTAATATTATGCAATTTCTCAAGAAACCTGCATAGAGTAAGAAAAAAAAATATGAAACAAAACAAAACCTTGACATTAACTGGTAAATGAGAAGCCATGGGGCTTTAAATAAAATCATTATTGTAGTTGGAATTTTTCTCTCAGAAGACGTCCAATAAATGAATTTGAATGTAGGACTGTACAGACCAAGTCCTCCTTGCTGGAATATCTGTATTTTACAGAAGAACTTCAAACAACTGCAGTTAGTTTGCCATGGTCAGCAGCATTCAGACAGCCAAAGTTTTTAATCTGCATTAAATCCTCAGGTCTTGTTTGGTGATAATTCATGTAGGCAGTCAAAGGCAATCTCTCTGCAGCTGCAGAATGGCTGAGATAATTCTGATATCAAGATAAGAAAGGCTGCATCCTGCCCAATTTTTAATTCATTATTGGATCACAATTTTCAGTAGAAAGGAGTCTAAAGCCATGGCATAAGAAAGGAAAGGTTCCTTGCAAGAAACACCTGAAGGAGAAAATGCTTACCCTAACAGCAAACAAGTCTGAAGGAATTTCCCCATCTGTAAAATACTGGAATGACACTAGGGCTTTTTAGAGGCAGTTTTCAGCTGCAAATGGATTGTCTGAGTAGAACTATTTAAAACTATTGCTGGTACTCAAAGAACATAGAGTGATTTTTCTTTATTTTACACTCTCAATACATAACTATATTGGTCTCGGCAAGCACTTCTTTGCTATCTTTTTCCAGTGTCTCAAGGACTCTTTGCAGAGGTGCTATAGAATGGCTGGACAGTAGGCTCCTAAATTTATACTGATCAAAGTCTATACTGAATCATGGATAAGTCTTGTAGTCTTATATTGGATAACAATATAGATACTGGAACAATCTTAGTTTTTAGGAATTTAGGCTGCATTTAGTGTTACCGTCTTTAGTCTAAGGATGTGTGTGTATACATATGAAAAATCAGCCTGGTGTTCAGGTCAAGACCAGAAAACACTTTTTAAAAACTTCAATATCAGTTTTCAAATGCCAAACAAAAGGGAACACTGGCTGAAGACTTAAGAGCTTGGACATCCCTCCTTCAGGGCTTGAAATTCCTCTCACTGACTTCTCACTCAACTGTCCCAGGTTTCCTTTTGAAAAGCAATAAAAAGCAAGCAAACAGCAACTGCTCATATGACAACAACAAGTAAGCAGCTAAAGCAATTATCTGAATAATCAATCCACTCAGAGGTACAGTTCACAGTCTAAGAGAGACAGTGCTATCATTTACAAAGAGCACTGTTAATTTTAAAACAACCAGCAAAGAAAAGGAGGAATTAACCTGATTAGTTACTCATAAGTATTAACTGAAGTGATCTTTGAAAGGACACTGTAGGATTTCTTTGTAGTGCTTCCATCAGCAGCACAACACAAAGGAATAGATGAAGGACTGTGCACCTGCAGCCCAGAAAGCCAACTATATCCTGGGCTGCACCAAAAGAAGTGTGACCAGCAGGTCAAGGAAGGGGATTCTCCCCCTCTACTCCACTTTTGTGAGACCCCACCTAGAGTACTGCATCCAGCTCCCAGGCCCCCAACACAGGAAGGATGTGCACCTGTTGGAGCAAGTCCAGAGGAGGCCACAAAGATGCTCAGATGCTGGAGCACCTCTCATTTGGAGCCAGGCTGAGAGAGCTGGGCTTGTTGAGCCTGGAGAAGAGAAGGCTCTGGGAGACCCTAGAGAAGCCTTCCAGTGCCTAAAGGGGCTGAAAAGAAAGCTGAAGAAGGGCTTTCTACAAGGGCCTCTAGGGATAGGACAAGGGGGAATGGCTTTCACTGACGGAGGGGAGACTTAGATTAGGTATCAGGAAGAAGTTCTCCCCTGTGAGGGCGGTAAGGCATTGGAAGCGGTTGCCCAGAGATGCTGTGGCTGCCCCATCCTTGGCAGTGTTCAAAGCCAGGTTGGACAGGGCTTTGAACAACCTGGTCTAGTGGAAGGTGTCCCTGGCCATGGCAGGGGGTTGGAACTAGATGATCTTTAAGGTCTCTTCCAACCCAAACCATTCTATGATTATGTCTACTCCTTTTCTTTGCTCTCAGCTCAGAGAACCCACTTGGTGTGGGATCAGATCAACAGTCACAGGTGATTAATGTTGTCCATCACAGGTACCTGAAGTACAAAAAGCCCTGGAGCAGGACCAGTACTCAGGAAAGGTGTATTTCATGGTCTTTTATGAAATTACTTTTAGGTTACCTTGAGAATAGGAACAGAACAATGATTATCATCCATCCGTTTATCTCCTGGTTTATCACCTAGCAATATATGCACTGATTCTATAAACGTAGTAGGTGCCATCATATATGCTATATGCAAGCAAACAAATCTTAGAAAGTAGCCTAATACCTAATTTAGTTTAAAATTGAAGTATGGTCATGCTTTTTCGTGATTTTTTAAGAAATGGTTAAGATGCTCATCTTAGATGGGGTGAGATCTTTCCCCAGTCTGTACCATAACCAGCCAAATATAGACGGTAAAAACAGTATTCAAAAAGACATCAAAACTAAAATTCCATATGGATAAATGTACCAGTCTTGAAAATTAGGATGTTAAATCACTACATGCTGTGCTTAAAACAGTATCATCAACGCTTTGGTGCGGAACAGAAAAAGCTTAGTAACCACTATAAAATTAAATTAAATTAAATTGAAATCACAATATAACAGCTGTTAAAATAGTCCCCAAACTCCCATTCTCCTCTTGGAAAAGCTACAAAATTAGCAGTGGAACTATTTAACAATATGTTTCAATCTGTTACATTCAACTTTAAATGCTATAGAGAGAAACCTACCTTCCAGACCAAGTCCAAGTGTCTAAATTCAGGCAGTGCAAATCATTCATCCTAGTTTGCTAAAACAAATAAATAAAATCCCAGTTGTGTTATATTAAGCAAACAATGAGCAAAGTATTTCAGCAAGGCCTTCCCAGGACAGAATATTACAGAAAAGTAATAGTATTTTGAAGAAAACTGTACCCATGTGCCTTAAACACCACTATATTGTGTGGCAGATGAAAAGAGTTTCTCCTCAAAAAACCATGCAACTCTCAGAAAAGTACCTGACAGGAATATTTACAGTCATGCAATGGCATGATGGGACCAATTTTAGCTTTTAATAGCAGTTTAATAGTGAAGAACTATGTGATATTCAGTTCCTGCAAATGTATTCCAATTTTCATCCATAGACTTCACAGTAGGTAACTGCAGAAGGTATAAACACTCAGATAGTTTCCTCTCACTATTTTTCTTTGCATTATGACCAGAACTATGTATCCTCCTGCCTGGTCACTTATTCCTTGAAATATTCTAATAGGTACTGTACTGTGTACATGACATCCCACAAAAAGTTTGTCACATCTGTGTCTTTTCTGTTTTCCAGAAGGAAAGCCTTTTCTCAGAGTTACTACTAGCAACAACAAGGTTCTATGACCCTTTAGCATTTGCCATAATAAAATGTATCAATAAGAACAATGAGAGGTCAATACACTTGCATATCTGCCTGTGTTTTAGGATGAAGGAAGTGAGTGCCTTAGAAACATAAAATGAGGGGGAAGAATATAAGAATTTCTTTGCTTTAGATTGTGACAATATCTTCAATGGCTCTCAATACCCTTGACTGGTATTTGTGATTCCCCTAGGTACTACAAAACAATATCTGAGAAGTAGGGAAATATATTTTGCCTTACCTTACAATTTCTTTTCTCCTAGGGTAGTATATAGATCTATTAGAGTAAGTCTTTCTCCAGCTTGCAGATCCTTTGAGGCAGAAACTAGACTTGTCATTTAAGTCAGAATAGAAGTAGTTTTACCCCTGAGGACTCAGCCAGTTAGTGAGCTTGAGAGACTTCCAAAGCTATCCATCAGAGCTATGGAAAGTCAGGGTATTTCAGGAAACAGCAAGGTTTTCAGGATAGCTATGGCCTCCTCTGATCGAGTACATTCTAGCCCTTTTCTGTCCTAGGGAAGAGAATGTTAACTAGCATTTCGGAATGCCTTCAGACAGGCCAGTAGGCTGAAGAAAAGCAGAATGTGAGGGCCTTTATGCATTGTCTGAGAGACTTTACCCACATAAGAGGGTGGATGTAACAGTAAAGCACAGTCCAGCTGACAGCTAGTGGAACAGATCTGTCTTCCAGGACAAGTCTATTCAGTTTCCTGCTCCCTCAGGTGGCTTTGAAAGAGATGTGGAACAAATTATACCAGCAGAAAGCAAAATGCAGTTACTGAGTATCTTCTACTGTACCTGTACACAGCTAGACACTTGGGGG